>JAEACV010000507.1:0-57646 GCA_016432835.1 Brassica nigra | reverse complement strand
TTCACCACAGTCTGATTTCATCATTTTTCTCTTCAAGCCGGATTTGGCTACTCAATCTCCTTTTTTGGGGACGGTCAAGGTTGAACAGAATTCTCAATAACAGGATTACGTACTTTTCTCAAGCCTCGTTTCACCTTTTCTAGATCAGCTTGAGGATTCTCTGCTGGTGGTGGTAGATTTACAGATTGGCTTGTTGAGAATTCTTTGTTGACAGAATCAATATCTGAGGAGCTACTTTCAGCTGCATCACACTACTGTCCATACTTATGAAGCTGTACTATCTCATTGCCTTTAGGTCCGACTATCCGAGTGCACCAAGATATAGGCCTGCAATTCAAATACAGAGCATACGCTAAATTGTTGTACAAATACATTCTGAACCCATATCAAAAGTAAGATGGACATGAAACCTGGAAACAAATCAGATTTACCTAAACTAAGATACCACCGATTTCAAAACGGATTTGAGTTATGGTACACTCAGTTGAAGTTTGAAACCATATGTAAGTGGAACAGAGTAAAAAATATGTACCACAGAAACTAAGATACATGTGCACTTAAGTTAAGGAATTATACATTTTAGTTTTTCACTGAAAACATACGAAGAAGTAAAGTGGGTATGCATATTTAAATTTCTGGAATTTAGAGACCTTATGCCTTCTCTTTTGCACCATGCTCCTCAGATGATCAACTGAAAAAACATCTCACCAGTTTTACAAAAATCAGGAATTAGGAAACTCGAAAGAAACCTGTCTAATGTCATATGTCGAATTAAAAGTTCAAAATATTTTGACGCTTACTTTTTTCGAGTTAGGGAAGCCGCTATGTCACGGCACTGTCGTCTTGAAGGCCATACCTGTGGCTAAAAACGATTTATAAATTAGCACAAAATCAAGGATAATGACTCGGCAAACACTTGTTTCTAATCAAGGATAACGACTCATTTTTCTCTGTTTTAGGGGATGAAGGAAACAAACATGATATATGTGTTAGACATAAATCCCAAAAATCCATACACTGATGAGAAGAACATGAATAAAGGCATCTTACCAATGATATCAGGATTACTCCCGATTTGAAGTGGAGGTGACGAAATTGAATCAAACAATCGAATCGAATGGAGGAAGGTATGAGAGATTAGAAGACCATCGTTTGAAAAATGTTTAGTATGTGGAGAAGGAAGGTGAAATGAATTCACTGAATGAGGTTTGATTAGAACAGCTAGTGGCGACGAAACTGGTTGAAACGGATCCGGAGAGAAAAGCAATCGAAGATGTGGAAGTCGAAAGGCAAGAGAAGAACATCGGTAGGGTTACGACATCTAACAATAGCTGTCAAGCGATAAATGAATCTGGGCTTTAAACTGGAGACCGATAAATGAATTTGGACTTGAATCTGAGATCAAACAGACGAAACCAGACGAAGTCCAACAAACCAAATCAATGATGACATGGACGAACGCTGTAATATTACTGGTCTATTTTCCACTCCGGCGTGGACACGCTCAGAGGCTTTGTTATCGAGCTTTTAATATAGGTTAGATAAGTATTCGGAGCCTACTAAAAATAGAAGACTACCCCGATAATTTTAGAGTTTTTAACACTCTAGGTCACATTATGACTTTTTATTACATTATAGAGCACTTTGTGCTACTAGGACATTTTGTTTAACTTATTCCATCGGTTTCTAACTAAAAACATAACTAAGTAAACTGGTGGACCCATTTCTTTCTCTTTCATCTTCTCATTCTCTTAGTTTCTTCCAGATTTGTTCTGGACATGTTCAGAATATACTCAGTACTGCAAGCACAAAACCACCATCCCTCTGTCCTTGCTCGGCTCTCTTGTGTAAAACCGTTGTAAATGAAAAACTTAAGACTGCTCTTCTGGTCTTTAGCTCGTGTTGCCTCCTTTTGTCTGCTCGAGTCTCTTCTTCGGCTTACTTTTTACCATGATCTACAGATCCGTCAAGCTTCAACATCGAGATGCGGCGTGACGTTTTGTTGACCGTGGCGTTTTGGTCCAGTTCAGCCACAAAATCGGAAAATAAAAGTTGATTTTGCGAGTTTCAAAACTTGAAATCGGGTCTTAAACAATATTTTACAAGTTTAAAAGGTATAATAAACAAGAAAAATGAAAAAAAAAAAAAGACTGATGATTAAGGTGAAAATGATGGCTAGCGGCCGCAGAGGGAAATTACAGAAAACCCTAATTGATTTTGGGAAGAAGAAGTTAAAATTGCCACCAGACTAAAACAATTATTAATGGTCGAACCCGCGTTGATAGGGTAACAAATAATCGCTTTTAACCACCATCCTAAAGAACTCTGTACATACACAATCCGTAAGTACTCCAATATAAATTTATATTTCTATGATGTATTCAATTTTGTATCCTCTATGTGATTGGTTGTTGTTTGTCCGGGATGTTTTGTGGAAAATGAGTAACATAAATATGGTTTTATAGAAGGTAGGTGGATTCCCATAAGCTATGAGTTAGCTTTTGTGTACGTTGTTGTGAAGATATCAATATATAGTCGTATGTATATGACATGTTGTACATAAAATTACACTATCCACATGTACAATGATTCATACGTATACTAATTTTTTTTAAAAAAACATGGTACGAAAAATGTAACAAAATTTTACCATAAGGTGAAATAGATAAATAAATTCTTTATTAAAATAATTAGTTAGAGATTATAATTAAGATTTACGATGGGTTATTCATGCATGTGTATATGTACATGTGTACAATGGGCACATGTGAACATAGATTATGTGTGTACATGTGTACATATTCACATGTATACTGTATACATCATATATTCAGTGATTTATACCATAAAATCACATTTGTCCCGTTACCCAAACGAGTTTCTAGTTTCCGCTGCTTTTAATTTTTGTAAATATTGAAAAAAAATTCAAATTTTTTTTCTTCAAATAGTCTCCTCCATATCAAATCAATATAAAAAGGATGAAGATGTAGAGGTCATGGCAGGTTGCAACATGATTGTCATTTTCGAGGCTCTCCTCCGCCATAATAGCATAACCGCAACTGCCGCCACGTCTCTATCCTCCTCATTAGCTGCGAAACCGCGACTAAGTTTCCTCCGCTTCGTCTCTCCATGACCTCCTCTTCTCCATCGAAACATGCTCAAGCAATGCAATACTCCTCGGCATGGTCGTCATGCAATGATTAACATGTACACTTTATAAATTGTTACATACATTTAGATCACAGGTTATTTCAAAGAACAAAACACCAAAAAAAACATGAATAAAATACAAGAGATAAATCAGCTGGAAAACAAGACATCCCTTGTTTCTGGTTCCACGATGATGATGGTTTCGAAGAGATGCTTATGGTACCGGAGAAGAACAGGACCACATGGTTTTCCTGATGCATTCCATAAAGATATATAACATACACAGTAAGTTGTAACATTTTTAAATTTAAATAGCATTCAAATGTACACAAAATATCATTGTCCACTTGTACAACAATTCAGATGTACACCCGTGTATATTAGTATGTTATCCATATATGTATGTGTTACCTCTGTTTACTCTTAGATAAATATATATCTGGTTTACATATACATATGTGTTACCTTTCTTTGTTATGGTTAAAAATCGTAGAACATATATACATAAAAACCATTCATGTGTACATAGATATTAGATACCGAAATATCCACATGTACATCGATGTGTACATAAAACCTACTCATGTGTACATAGATGATATCTCATGTTTTTAATGACTTTTAGCAACTCATTTTATTTATTTTAACTATTTAGATTGTATATTAGATGTGTATGGTGCATTAGTGTGTTCATTTACATATTGCAGGGTCTTAAGTACACAATTAAAAGTGTGAGGATGAAACTGGAGGCTAATATGCACCTTTAATACTATGGAGCCGGAATGAAAAGAATCAAAAGCCGACGGACCATTTCTGCAAATACATGAAAAGGCCAGATTGCAACATTAAAAGTATTGGGGCAAATTTGTGAAGCAATTTGATCAGATTGGAAGTTTGAGGCATATTGTGTAAAAAGCAGGAAACTAGAGGACCAAAAGTGCAAAAAGGTGATACTCCTCCATTGATGTTGCAGATCGCACTTCTCGTTGAAGACAACGGCGAGTCGGCTACGACGGAGCAGAGACACGACGGCGAAGGATGGGAACACGATTTGGAGATGGAGAGGTCGTAGGCTTGAAACGTGGAGAAGCCGATGTTGACGAGACGCGACGAAGAGCGATGACCACTGGTGGACGAGACCTCACATCGACGGCATCTTGGACGGAGGAGCTGAGCACGGAGATGAGGAGACGAATTGGAGCTCTCCGACTGTACACCACTCCAGAAATTGTATTGATTCTTCTTATGCTTTGTTTTCAAGAACTGTTGTTTATCAGAGAATAAACTCCCGCCGGAATCGTGGTTAAATTCGTTAATCTTCCACTATCAGAGAAACCCATCATGCTTCTTGCCAAAAATCTAAACTTTTTATTTAGATCTGTGAAGAAAATAAAAAGAAAGAGGTTTAAGAAAGACAAGGAAAGAGAAGACATGGACCCAGTAGTTACAATTTAATTTTGTTTCAACGATTAAGTTAGAAAGAAGTGTCTAGGAGGGCAAAGTGTCCTATGGTGTAATATAAGTTATGAAACTGACCCTAGATGTAAATCTTTCATTCAAGGTCACTTTTTGAGTTTGTGTAACACTATAAGTCACTTTTAGCTACTAGAATACTTTTTGTAACTTATTCCATTCAATATTAACTAAACTATAACTAAAGCATAAATTATAGGATCCACTAATTTTCACATGTGTTCTTCCTCCTCTCTTCTTCCTTAATCTCGTTTTTCTTCAATAGATTTTATAAATAAATAAATAAAAAAACATAATTCTTTTAAGAATCCCAATAGTGCATCATGTTATTCATGTACAACTCCTTTTCATTTGTGATGTCTTGTTCTCATCCGTGATATAAACCTCAACCAAGCTTAATTGCGATTCTTCTCCATCCTCACAAATCAACACGACCAAGCTTCCTCTTCCATGTTGTGCTCTGCAACTCATCCTCCTCATTCTGCGAAAGTATTTGTGGTGGTTGTGATGTGCCTAATCCGCGGCCGTGGCCATCGCTTCAGTCGCAGGATGAGCTCAAGCAACAATGGTCAAATCTCACCTTTTCACATTTGGTCCTTTAATTGTTAATTTATTCTCGGTTTGACTCAAACTATCAAATCGTAGATAGACCCATTTTAATTATCCTACAACTTTTAATTGTTCAACCCAAACCCTACAATATAGGTATATGAATTTAAGAGCAATATAAACATTAATGTACACAAAATTGAACATATGTTCGAGGTATACGTGTACACGTTAAAAGGTTTAAATTTGGTTGTGTACACCATTTGACATGTACACATGTACATCAAAAGATGAATCAAAAGAATAGTAGTTGTTGTTTTGTGAAGTGGCGAGCCTATCAAGATTTGTGGTGAAGTTGTACACATGTAGATGCGAATGCTTAATCAAAATAGATAAAAAAAATAGATAAAGATTTACAAATGGTCACACATGTGTGCATATGTACATGTTTCTATGTCTACAAGATTACATTTAGACATATATACATTTTTAATGTTCATACATCGGTGCATATGTACATAGCAGATTATTTTAGTCCTACACAAAATAATTATTATCCATATGTACAATGATTTACATGTACACTAATTAACTTGTACAATAATACATGAACACAAATAATTTTTGTACATAAATGTGTAAGTTTCATAATTTGTAGGGTCCAAAAGATACAAAATTTGAATCCATATAACCTAGTCAACTTATGTTATTCTTCGTAATATGATCTAGTCACGATTACAAAAGAAAAGATCTAGTCAACTTGTGTAAGTATGTTGTTCATTGATATCTCATGATTTTAGTAGGTTTTAACATTTGTATTTAGCTCATCTAAGTCATTTTAGGATGTATTTAATGTTAGAATTGAGAGAAAATGGTGAGAATAAAATGGAGAATAAGTTTAGAGAAGAGAATCAGCTTCTGGTTTAGTTTGGACCAGAAATACCGAGAATCAAAGAGAGTCTCTTGTGTAGAGTGAGAATGATGGGATTATGGAGAGTGTTTGTGATCTACTGGTTTAATATGGACCAGAGACTATGAAGGATGGATGAAATTATAAGTGAGAGTATTGGAGAGTTTGTGAGAATAAGAGATTGAGAGAATAGAGTAACCAGAGAATGATTGAAGGAAAGATTTAACTAACACTTGAGAGTATGAGAGATTGAGAGACTGTGAACCAGATAATAAGTGAAGGAGTTGGCTCAATTCTCCTTAGAATTTCGTGGGTTACATGTGGGGCTTTATAGCCAAGTTACAAGACATTGCAAGCACAATAAACTACTAATAAAACAGAAAACTTAAATAACTAATTTTGTAGGAAAGAGAGATCGAGCAGGTTCAGAACTGGTTGGGGCAGACTGGTATGGCAGGTCAGCATGAGAGAAAGTGACTGGAGGGAAGATGGCAAATTCAGCTTGGTGTGATAGTGACAGGTCAGTTGCTTCTCCAAAGCACACATGTGACTACTTCTTTTCCAATTCAAACCAGCACCTTCCATTTGATTTCAAACCAAGTATCCTTAGGTTTCTGGAGGTTTAGCACGTCCAAGAGTTTTCAAACACCTTCCTTGCCTTGCAAGTCAGGTTAGGTCAAAGTGGTGTATGGACAACTTTCATCTTTCCTTGCAAGTCAAGTATGCTTGATCCAGATTGTATTCTTCAACCAGCTTTGCTTCTTCTTCTCTTTCTTTCATTATTCACACTCCTCAAGCTTGAACATAGGAATCCTTGGGCAAGCTTGGAACTGAGATAACTTGTCACATGTGATCTTTCTTGCTTAATTCAAACCAGATCCTTTCTTTTGAATTCAAACTGGTATCCTTGACTTCTAAGCTTACAACGTCCATATTAAGTCTCCAAACTCCTTTCTTGCCTTGCAAGGTAAGTTAGGTCAAGATAGTAGCTTGTGGAGTAAGTCTGTTTGCAGAACCAAATTGGCTTCTTTTGATGAACTCTCCTTTGATCATGAACTAACTCCTTTCCTCTGGTTATTGTCTTCTTCATTTCAACACTTCCCCTCAAGCTTGACCATAGGAGATCCTTGGACAAGCTTGGAACTGAGAGCACTTGCCTCATTAAAAACCTAAGTGTAGAAAACCTCATGGGATAAAACCATCACTTAGGGAAAAAGAGTGCAACTACCCTCAGCTTAGGGATTGGCCAGTGGGTTTATGTGTCTTATGATCAATTTTAGGGACTCATAAACCCTAGATCATGGCCTTACTTCAATGGCAAGCAGCCAATGCCTTCCTTGCTTCACACTCAAAACTTCTTGAACTCTCCATGTGGCTGGTTCTTTGTCTCCCCCTTTCTTCTGACCTCTTGCCATCATCAAAGGGTTTGATCCACGACCAGAATCTTTTCTTTCTTTCATTATTCTAACACTCCCCCTCAAGCTTGAACATAGGAATCCTTGGGCAAGCTTGGAACTGAGATAACTTGCCTCATTAAAAACCTAATTATAGGAAAAAAGAGTACAAGCTATCCAGTCTGGGGTTAGACAACTTTATTGGCAAGTATGGCACGCCCTTTCCTTGCTTCACACTTCAAATGGTTTCTCTTGAACATTCTTCTTATTTCACAGCTTGTCTCCCCCTTGCTTATGGCTTCTTGCCTTCTTCTTGGGTTGAGATCAAGCCAAAATGTATTAGGGATGATAATGAGGAGGTCCACCCTCATGGCTTTAACTTGAATCCCCCACTTCAATCCCTTTTTGAATGGCCTTGCAAAGTCACTTGTTGAAGGGGAACTTTGGAAAGAGTTAGCTGCCATCTTTTCAGTGAACTGCCTTCTCCTTGCACAGTAAGAGCGTCCCTTGTCATTTCCACTTGTTTCCTTTGCTTCAGCTTCAACAATGAATCATTGGCTTCTCATTTAACACCCTCCTCAAGCTTGACCTGAGATTGAGAATATATGGTCAAGCTTGAAGCTGAGAGCCAATGATTGCAAACACATTGAGACCATTGCCCTCTTGGCTTAGTGATGGTCTCTCTCTTGATGAGACGTCCTGTTGCACCCTCTTGGCTTCAGGTTAGACCTCTTGAGCAATCTCTCCACAGCACCAATCTTCCTCTCTACCATCTTGGGAGTTAATGAACACAATCAGTGTCCAAAGTGTTGTTGGGCAGTGGGCCTATTTCTCCATGGACAGGAATGTACATCTTCTGTAGGCTCTGAACACATGGGCTTCTTGCTCCCTATTTTAAGGAGGCACAACTTATCAAGAACCTGAGCTGGTTTCTTGAACCTCCAGCCCATGGGGCTTAGTGAGACTGAAACTGTTTGAGGTGTAGATTGAATATCCAACACCTCTTCTTGATGATTCCTTCCTTCAGGTCACATACACACATCAAACCCCTCTTGTCCTCTTGCTGGTCGTGGGTCCTGATGGTCAGAGAATGAGCTTCAGCTTTGTTGGCCAGAGAATAGTTTGAACAGCCAAGCTTTGAAGCATCTTTAGTGACCTTGCTCCAAGAATGGTTTCTATCATGAATTTTCTTCAGCAATTTGGACCAGAGGAGGTGATTTTGTTTCTTCTTTGGACCCCTACAAGTCTCTGGAGTCGCCATTGCAGTGGTGGTTTCCATCTTGGAGAGCTTAGAAAGACAAGAGAATGTACCACTGTTTTTTTTTCTTTTCAAGAAACTGAACTGGAACAGGATCTTCTGAACTTGTTGAAGCTTGTTGAGACTTTCTTGAACTTCACAGACTGGTATACTCTCCTATCTTAGTTTCTGGTGAGGTTCTTCTCTCTGGAAGACCTTTGGACCAGTGGATCAAGAGATTTATCCAAGACTGTTTTGAAGATAAACTTTAACAGAGATTTTGCGGAAGTGAAAATAGGTTTTCAGAGCTCGAGGCTCTGATACCATGTTAGAATTGAGAGAAAATGGTGAGAATAAAATGGAGAATAAGTTTAGAGAAGAGAATCAGCTTCTGGTTTAGTTTGGACCAGAAATACTGAGAATCAAAGAGAGTCTTTGTAGTATAAGTGAGAATGATGGGATTATGGAGAGTGTTTGTGATCTACTGGTTTAATATGGACCAGAGACTATGAAGGATGGATGAAATTATAAGTGAGAGTATTGGAGAGTTTGTGAGAATAAGAGATTGAGAGAATAGAGTAACAGAGAATGATTGAAGGAAAGATTTAACTAACACTCAGAGAGTATGAGAGATTGAGAGACTGTGAACAGAGAATAAGTGAAGGAGTTGGCTCAATTCTCCTTAGAATTTCGTGGGTTACATGTGGGGCTTTATAGCCAAGTTACAAGACATTGCAAGCACAATAAACTACTAATAAAACAGGAAAACTTAAATAACTAATTTTGTAGGGAAAGAGAGATCAGAGCAGGTTCAGAACTGGTTGGGGCAGACTGGTATGGCAGGTCCAGCATGAGAGAAAGTGACTGGAGGGAAGATGGCAAATTCAGCTTGGTGTGATAGTGACAGGTCAGTTGCTTCTCCAAAGCACACATGTGACTACTTCTTTTCCAATTCAAACCAGCACCTTCCATTTGATTTCAAACCAAGTATCCTTTGGTTTCTGGAGGTTTAGCCACGTCCAAGAGTTTTCCAAACACCTTCCTTACCTTGCAAGTCAGGTTAGGTCAAAGTGGTGTATGGACAGCTTTCATCTTTCCTTGCAAGTCAAGTATGCTTGATCCAGATTGTATTCTTCAACCAGCTTTGCTTCTTCTTCTCTTTCTTTCATTATTCTAACATTTAAAAGTATTTGGTGCATATATTTGCTTATTTGCGTTTGACAAGGTCTAAACTGTAGATTTAGAAGTTTTGGGTTAATTCAAGAAGACTTATATGCAACTCTAGAAGTTTTTAGGTAACAATAGAAATATTTAAAATTACAAGGACCAAATGTTAAAATTAATGAAACTTGATCTCAAAGTTCAACAATGGTGGTTTCAATTTCAGTTGCAACGACGGCTTCGCTTTATGGTCTACTGGAGGTCATGGAAAGAGGGCTACGATCACGGCAAAGACGTCGGATAGCGAACGACTTTAAAGCTTCCCATTGGACTTGAGACACTGCGGAAGAGAAAACCTGTGGAGAAGAAACAAGATTGCAACGGTGGAGCTCGTCGTATCTGTGAATTGCGGTGGAGAGCTTGTCAAATTACAGCAATCCCGGCGTGTATGGTCCATGACTGTGAATCAGCCACTATGAGCCACCGGGAAACGTCTACGGTACGGATATGTCAAGCAAATTTCCTCCCCGTGCTTCGTAGTTCATATGAGATCCCACACACAAAAGAGGTTAAGGAGTGTGCACAGCATAATCGTATCTCTGGATCGTGTGATAAATATTTTGCTTGGTAGAGTCTTCTCAATTTTTTTATAAAAACTCAATTTTCGATAACAATGGTTTTATCAAGAAAAATCTTAGACTAGATTTAGAATAAAAATGAAACAGATCTAATAAAGATTAAGAAGAAAGAGTCAACAAAAAAAGAGAAAGAGAAGAAGTAGGACCCATCAATTATAGTATGGTTCTGTTCTGGTTGGCAAATCTAACAAAATATGAGATAAGAGTTAAAAGAAAGTGTCTGAGTACCTGAAAGTGATTCAGAATATAATTAATAAGTATAAATGTGACTCTTAGTGTAATTTTCTCTATTATCACCCATATCATTAATTAATTTATATATTTACCATTTTTTATGTAACAAGAGATTAAAAAAACAATAGTTACAGACCTTGTTCAAAAACGCGGCCGCCTCACCGATTTTGCGGCCGCATAAACGCCACACGGAGGACGAACGTAGCGATTATCATTGATTCGGTTGGTTCAAACAGTAACACGTTTAATTTCAGCCAAGAACGTAGAATAAAGGAACGCCGAAGCTGCGTAATCAAACTCTATATTCTTCTATGTCTGCTCCTTTCTCTTCCCGTCCGGCGTTGTTGTCATTGCCGTCTCCGTTTCCAAGCAGTGGTCCATTGAGTCTCTGACGTATTCCACAGTCCACAAACTCCCAAACGGGCAACTCCCAGATTGTGAAATATTTTTTTTTTGGTTTCTGTTGGTGGAGAGTGTTTAAATGTAATCTAATGTACGAAGAGCTGAGTTCATATATTTGGGTAGAGAAAGCAAGAATCGATTGTGCAAATTATCAAAAGAAATTGAAAAGATGTTTCAGTTTTTTTTAAATGGTTGACGGCAGAAAGAAAAAGTTACAGAACTCAAAGTAGGTTTGGGAAGATGATAGACAAAATGTCAGTTTTGTCCTTTATTTATGTATAATGAAAAATGTGACAAGAGTAGCAATGTCTTTCTTCGAACCCACCACCTCTTGGAAGTAAAACCACTCACAAACAACTTTGCCATGTAACATATTTTAACATTAACTGAAACTATAACATATATATAACATAAATATAGTAATAATAGTTTTAAAACTAGGTTCTGACTAATCTCCGCATAATTATGGTTAAAATACATTAAATTATTTAAAATGTATGTGAGCTTTGAAGAAGTATAATTATATTTGGTGATCAAATTGATATGTGATTATAAATCTATGATTTTAGTATTAATGATGTGTTTTATAAAAATTATTATACAAAAGTTTTGTATTATAAGTATAAAATGTGCTATTATACATATAAAAGTATAAAAAATTCCCCAGCAGATTCCCGATTTTTCCAGATTTTCAATAAATCGCTAGGCTCCTATGTGCACGCGTAGCTCTAGCGAAGTTTTCGAACATTGGTTACAGATAAGGGTTTGTAACATGTTCTCCTTCCTTGCCCAAAAAAACATGTCCTCCTTCATGAATTACTATTTGTTTGTTTTTAAGAGAATATTTGAGAAATTGAGTTTTCAAATATCGTGCACCCCACATTCCACACCAAGTACTCACTTATAAATAGTAAAACATTTTCCTGAAAAATCTGATGAAATTCACTTGTTTACGGTTATGGACAACGGATCATAATAGTTACTAAAATAAATCAGGTTTTTAGAAAAAAAAAACCATTAACAGAAGTCAAAACAATGGTGTTCTGTATTTGCTAAGTCTGAAATTCAAACCCGTTTTTGGTTAATTAAGTTTGCTGTTTTTATTCAAAATCTCCTAAAACTCCTCTTTATTACAGGAATACGAAACATAGAGATTAAAAAAGAAATTTCACAATATAGTAATAGCATTTTTTTTTATTATTACTTTGATTAGGAATTGTGAAAGCAATGGAGCAAGAACAAGAGAGTTACAAATCAAGATTGTTTCATTTCAAGAACATGAGCGAACACTCAGCTTCAAGACATATTAAAAGCTGGAGCTCAGATTGCGCCTTGAAAATGGATGGTTCAGACAGTTTTGATGATGAAGATAATGACCTGATGTTCAGAAGTCAACCAGGGAATTTTGGCAGCGTTGACCGGCCGCCTTTGCCTTCAAGTGGTGACGCAACGCCCAACCGCAGTGACAAGCTTGCTACTCCGAGGATTGTTTCATCTGAATCCATGGAGGCACAATTACAAGCAGGTAAAAAAACTAAATTGATTTATATATTCTAGGTTTCTTGGCTCCCAAGTCAAGGTGAAGTTGTTCTTGGATAGCAAGTTAGGGCAGATAAGTCAAAACTTCTATTTATGTTATTACAGCCATGGAGCAAATGAAAGAAAGGTTTTCCAAACTGCTTCTTGGAGAAGACATGTCAGGAGGAGGAAAAGGTGTTTCTTCGGCTTTGGCTTTATCGAATGCCATTACCAATCTCGCAGCATCTGCCTTTGGAGAACAGAGGCGTTTGGAGCCAATGCCGGCTGATAGAAAAGCGCGCGGTGGAGAAGAGAACTTGGATGGCTTATCTCTGTGGCTGATCATATAGTTGAATTCGCTCCAACGCAACAAACAAACAAAGATGGATCTTCAATGGAAGTCATGACAACAAGACAGAGAACAGATCTTCTCTGCAACATTCCTGCACTTAAGAAACTCGACACAATGCTCCTTGTAAGAACCAAGAACACAAATTACTAAATGAATGTCTCATTTTATAATCATTCTCCTAAATTTTTGACATTTTTTTGTTTCTTTGCAGGATTGTCTTGACAAATTCAAGGACCAGAATGAGTTTTATTATGTCAAAAAAAAGATTCTCCTGATTCTTCCGAGACAAGAAACGATGAGAAATGGTGGTTACCAGCGGTTAAAGTCCCACCTAATGGCCTCTCCGAGATGTCAAGAAGGTTTCTACAGAGCCAAAAGGAATGTGTTAATCAAGTCCTTAAAGCTGCAATGGCAATAAACGCTCAAGTTCTATCTGAAATGGAGATTCCTGAAAGTTACCTAGAATCACTTCCTAAGGTTATTTAGTCAAGACAGAAACATTCATCAAGAATCTGTTTTAATGTTCCGGTTCCTTACCGATGTTTATTTTATTTTATTGAGAACAGAATGGGAGAGCTAGCTTGGGAGATGTGATATACAAAATGATAACAGTAGAGATGTTTGATGCAGATCAGTTCCTAATTGAAATGGATTTATCATCTGAGCACAAGATTCTTGATCTAAAGAACAAAATCGAAGCATCTATTGTGATATGGAAGAGGAAGATGGTACAGAAGGACACAAAATCTCCTTGGGGCTCAGGAGTGAGTACTGAGAAAAGAGAACAGTTTGAAGAAAGAGCTGAAACAATCTTGCTTCTTTTGAAACAAGGGTTTCCTGGAATCTCTCAATCCTCACTTGATATAAGCAAGATTCAATGCAACAGAGTAAAAATACCACAATTCAAGAACTTAAGCTGATTATTTGGCTGTGAGGAATGCACACTTCTGATTATTGAGTTTTTGGTTGTGTGCAGGATGTAGGACTTGCTATATTGGAGGGCTACTCGAGAGTGCTTGAGAGTTTGGCTCACACGGTGATGTCAAAAATAGAAGACGTGCTTTACGCTGATCAGCTTACTCAAGAACCTACAAATGCACCTTCTAAGAACAGATATCTTGTGAAGGAGTCAATGAAGGAGGAAAGACTTAGCTTTTCAGAGGACACGGCTACAGGGACATCACTTTCTGATGTTATGCAATGGGGTAACAAGAACAATGAAGTGAAGAAAGAAAGCTTTTATGGAGATCGAGAGAAACCATTGTTGTCCAAAGTCACAGGTCTTATGACAACCAACAAGAAGAGTTCTTATCTTGAAACTATTGGAGTTATGAGGAGTCCAACAGCTCGATACTCCTGAAAGAATCGGTTTCTTTTTTTCTTGTAAAATTAGGTTTGCTTGTTGCATTTTCTATAATTCAAATGGAAAAGCATCATTGTGTTGTAGCAGACTTTTATATGCAATTTATTTGATTCATCATATTTGATTCTCAGTTCACTAGCTCACAAAGCAACTAATACAACACAATATACATAAATCATTAAAAAGGGTTCACAGAATTGAGGAAGCCACTATAAAGCTTGCATCGAGGACGGAGCTTAGGCTTCACCTCTCTTTATTGGAAGAACACCGCCGGTAGAGGAAACACTGACATAAGTAAGCAAAGAGCCTCCTCTAAGAACATCGAGATATGTATTTAATTATAAGTCCTAGGGTAGAGGATTATATTGGGTTGAGATAAGGATTAAGGACTATGTGATTTGATTTTATCGTCCTATGGTTTGAATATAAGTCACGTATGTGTGACTGAATAAATAATAACAAGATCTCTTCTGATCATCTCTCTCATCTTTCACATACCTTATTTGAATATATATTAAATTAAAGATATATAAAAGTTATTATTATATCATTATTAATGGTTATGGGAGGATATATTACTACAATCCATGAAAGTATTTAAAAGATTTATATCCATCGATTCTTGAAATCAGCATGAATTAGCTTCCGACTAACTACCCCCCCTCCACCACACCAAAACATCCCTAGCTATGTATATGCTTATTTTTATGGCTATTTATGCCTTCTGCTGGCCTCTAGGGTTTGTTGTGTTTATGGTGAGAGCTGCAAGGACAGAGATGCGTATGCGTTTTACTTGTTAGATTTTAGAGTCTCTGGTTGTGTGTGTTGTTGGGGTCAAAATCGGTCAATGACGAAATCGTCACCCGAAAATCCTCGAAAGAAAAGCCAAGCGACGATCAAATCCAAGAAACGGGTCGTCGCTCGATAAAACTCACGGAAGGCCCGTCCACTCCCATCTGGCGCCAACGGCGAGGGTCCTGGCGCATCCGTCGCGATCATCTCATGATCTCGGGCAATGGCGGCATCTTGGTCCCTTGAAACCCATGTCTGGATTGTCCGAGATCTACAATGAGTCTTCCGTAAAGCCTTCCCGATTGTTTAAAAGATTCATCTTTTAACACATCTAAAACTCGGAGCCACATTGCTCGCATCCTCGACGACGGAAAATCTGCAGATCCAAGTCCATCTCAAATCCGATACTCGTGGAATCTCGCTGGATTAGAAACGATTATCTCGAAATCTACTAGAGACCCTCCCAAACTAAAAGATTTCCAAAACGACCGACGAGGGAAAGATCGAACAAAAAACCCACACGGCAAGACGGCTGGCACAGGCGGCACGTGGGACGCTGGCTGGCCTGGCGCCCGGCGGCACGCTGGCTGGCCTGGTGCGGCGGCACGCTGGACGCGGATGCGGGCGCCCGCCGGCGCACGCTGGACGCAGGCTGGCGCCCGGCGGCACCGCCTGGCGCCCGGCGCAGCGGGGCTGGCTGGCCTGGCGGGCGGCACCCGCCTGGCACCGGCGGCACGCGGACGCTGGCTGGCTGGCGCCGGCCCGGCCTGGCGCCGGCGCAGCGGGCACCCGGCCTGGCGCCGGCGGAACCGTCCGCAGCGTGCGGCCTGGCGCCGGCGGCACCCCTGGCGCCCGGCGGCCCCGTCGCGTCGGCCTGGGTCGGTCCGCGCCCTCGTCGGTCTCGGTCCTATCGTGCCGGTTCGATCCCATCTTAGCTTGTTCGGATCAATCTACGCAAGTTTGGTATGATCACGGTTACTCTAGAACGCCACTTTCGACTAAACAAGGAATTGAGGTTCGTTCGAAACACGAAACCTTCAAAGACTGTCCTTTCAAAACCGTAAAAGCGCTAACGCCCAACGTGGCCAAAACATACGACGATTTTCCGAAAGGAAGGATAACTATGACGGTTTATCTTTATCCTCACATAAGAGATAAATGTCAAGTTTCCAGAAGATAAATATCAAGTTTCCAGAAGATAAATGTCAAGATTTCGAAGATAAATGTCAAGTTTCCGATAAACACGAAGATGGACGAAAATGGAAAAAGCCCGACTCAGCCCGAGAAGATAGACCGTCATAGGAGGAGTATATAAGGAGAGCTTTGAGCAAGAAGCAAACCAGATCACAAACTTTCAAGCACTTAGCACTTAGAGCGATTTAGCATTCTTTTCTGTTTTCACTAGCGAGCTGCGACTCAACTAGGATAGACTTAGGCGACCAGACTAGCGGACTCCTCGACAGCCCTTACGGCCGATTTCTTTTCTTGTTGTACACGCCAAACGAGAATTCAGAAATAAGATCTCTTTCGCTCAACTTTACGATTTCTATTTTCGCAACTTCTATTTTTATTGATTGTTTCGTATGCGGCCCAGCAGATATCCGGGACCTTCAAGGAAGATCGGGTTAACTCGGTTTTCCTCCATAAATCTTTATCGGAAATTGACGGTGCGAATTTCGGTTCCCACAGTTTGGCGCTAGAAGGAGGGGGATACGGATCTATCTATCTCGCAACTGCACACGCTCGATCATGTCTGCCGACGCCACCAAGGATCAGCCAGCGCTAGACGGAACACCCGTCGACGTCGACGCCAACGCTGAGAAGACTCCAGCTGGAGATGCGTCCGCAGTCACTGCTGATGCAAACACTGAGGCGCTCAGGCAGATGAAGGAACTGTTTACCTCCGCCCGCTGGCGGAACAACAGGACAAGCTGATAACCTCGCCGCCAAAACAGGTCGATACCTTAACTGCAAGGAGCAAGTTGCCGCGCGGATCCACCAAGGCACGCCGCGGCAGAAGACTCGACTTCGGATCTCCCGAAGCGCGAGAAAAAGATGCCCCGAAAGAGCCCACTCCCGAGGAAACGGCTCCGAAAGGACAGCAAACGACCTCGAAGAACCTTCCACTCGGCTGCGGAAACAAAGCGGCGTCGGCGATCGATCTAGATATCAGCGATCGATCGGATCCTTCCGATGAAGACGCTGACATCCACCTAGGAGAACCCGAAGCCAGCCGGCAGACGGTATCCTTCGATATGCCCATGACGGAAGAGGAAGAAGAACTCTACTGGATGGAGCAGGAAGAACTCGCGGAAGATCAAACTCGGATCTATCGCGACCAGCGCCGACAGGTTCGGAGAAACGCCGGCAGCAATAGCGAGATCCATGATCTCCGCGAATCTCTCAAAAGACCGTGGCGAAGTGAAAGCGGTAAAATCACAAATCCATCAGGCGACCAGTTCCGCCCCCGAGATCGATAGACTTCTCGAGGAAGCACGGAAAACACCGTTCACCACTCGGATCACAGAAACACGCATCTCAGACCCAGGGAAGATCAAAATCCCGTCTATGACGGTGCGACGGATCCTAAGTCGCACCTGCAGTCCTTCCAGATCGCAATGGGTAGGTGCAAACTCGAGCGAACGGGACGCAGGTCATTGTCTTCTCTTCGTCGAGCACCTCAAAGGTGCTGCGCTCGAGTGGTTCTCCCGGCTCAAAAGGAACTCCATCGGAAGCTTCCGCCAACTGGCCTCGGCGTTTCTCAAACAGTACTCCATGTTCATGGACAGAGAAACGTCCGACGTGGATCTATGGAGTCTAGCTCAGAAGGAAGACGAGTCACTCCGCGACTTCATGCGAAGGTTCAAACTGGTGATGGCCAGAGTAACGGCATCAGCGACAATGTCGCAATCGGCTACGAGGAAAACTCTCTGGTACAAGTCGAAGTTCGAAAGTGGATACTACTGGAAAAGCGCGGACAATCCAGGATACTCTCCACAAGGCAACGGACTTCATCATCATGGAAGAAGAGATGAAGCTTCTATCGCAGAAGCACGGACCGCAGAAAACCGGCCAAGAAGAAACCCTCTAACGACAAATACGCCCATCACGAAGGGAAGACGCCCGCGAGCATAACTACACCATTAACTCGGACCAGGAACCAGTACAAGGATAACTCCTATTGCGAAGTTCCACGACCAGAGGTCAACCCACCGCGAACTGCAAGGTTCCCGGCCTCGCCGCAAAACTCCTCACCGCGAACTATCAAAGGTCAAGAGTATAAAGGACTTGCTCCTGGACTCCGACCGCCAAAGACTAACAAAACTGTCTCCGAGGACCGCGACCGAAAACCAATCGGGAAAAGCGGAAGAAGACAGGACGACCAAGGAACAACAGCAGTCGCCGAGGGTAAACATGATCATCGGAGGATCACAGTTCTACCAAGACTCTGTCTCATCGATAAAAGCCTACGGGCTAAAAGCGAGACCAGTTCCAACTGGTTCCCGGACAGCGATGTTCCTAACCACACAATCGCTGAGGAACACGAGACGTCGGAATCGACAAACCTCACTCGCGATCCTTTGGTGATCGACCTGGTCATCGAGGATCTCGAAGTCGGCCGCATTCTCGTCGATACAGGAAGCACAGTCAACGCCATCTTCGCGACACCCTCTACAGGATGAAGATCCCACTTGGGAAGTCGTCCCTGAACCAAAACCTTTGACGGGTTTTGAGCGTCACTACCATGACCCTCGGAGAATTAAACTCCATCATGGCAAAGGAAGTTACAAAGATCGCCGAATTTGCAGTAGTCGACAACCCGCCATCTACAACGCCATCATGGGAACCCCTTGGATCAACTCCATGAAGGCAGTACCATCCACATATCACCTCGGTATCAAGTTTCCGACTCCGACCGAATCGCAGCCATCCGGGTAGTCGAAACAATCAAGACTCTGTTACCTAGCGAGTTCAAACTGCGAAAGATCGAACGCCCTGCGCCAACCGAAACGAGCAAAGGAATCACACAACATTCCGAAGACTCGAAGAAAGATGATCCAGAATCATCCGAACAGGCAACGATTCAAGACGGCGACAAAGCCTCTGAATCCACCGCCGTAAGAGCGGACAGCTCGACCCCGCACAAACCACTGATCCGACCAGCACGATCGAACGGCGATGCACGGGAGTAAAAGCGTCGCGGCAACTATCAGAACTACGAGATGGCTTGATCCTCGAAGAGGTACGTAGGCAGCTCGTCGAAACCGGCGAGTTCAGCTATCCCCTCACCAAAAGGGGACTGCGCGTATACTCTATACTCCCACAAAAGCGAAAAATCCGCACATGTACTCTAACTTCTCAAAATTTTTAACAAAATTCTTTCTATCTTTCATGCTCACTTAAACGCATCACGCCGAAAACGAAAATCATAACTTCAAAGAAACGCGAGACGTCGCAACTTCTTAAAAGATAACAAAACTTCGATATTAAAAGAAAGTCCACCAGCGACTTAAAATAACTCACGCCGTCGATTGGCTCAGATGGACGCTCATAAGAAACGTTTCACTCAATACAAAATCGTAGTCAGACCTACAAGGTCCTCTTACATCCGACAAGGATACCATAGCGCTATACAAGAAACCCAAAATTTTGGTTTAGCATCTCGGATAAACTCCGAAGATAGCTCGATTCTTTTAACACAAGTCATATAAGCCGCGACTAGTCGGACTTTAAACAAAAGAATCAGGAAGAAATCACTAACAAGCAAAACGAAAGCCGATCAGTCATCGCACAGCCTCAAAGCTGAGAGTAAACCTAGGTCTTGCCCTAAACCCAGTCTTGCTGGATCTTGACATCTCACAGACATAGTATCGTATACGAGATCCCAAAACATGTCTCTTATCGCTTACACCTAAAACGCTCGCTAAAAGTAGCATACGGACCAAGCGACAAAAAGAGTTAGGATCTGAAGTGACTACTCGCATCCTTCCTCTACACTTGACGAAAGTATAAATCAAAACAAAAGTCGAAATCTCGCAAATTTTCATATTCATAAAAGCCGCAAAAGACGGCAGGATTCAAAGCCACCAACGGCCAGTCCCAAAACATAAGAATGCAACCTCCAACGGTCGCAGGATAAAATTACTAAAAGCCACACACGGCCAAAAATTCAATTCACAAAAGGAAGTCAACATTGAGAAATCCGGATGCGGAAATCCCAAATGAACTAGCAGGCTGGTCCACTTCCTCATTCACGCTCGAGCATTCCCACCATCCTCGGCGTTCTCATCGGCTCCGACCTCCACGTATCCTCGGAAACCTCGATAGGTTCCCATAGTCTCCGGACTCTTTCTTCTACCGGAGGAACCAAGGACTCAGCATGAGCACACTCGGCCATGAAATCCTTCATTTCAGCAATCTCGGAATCGAAAGAAATCCGGGTTCTGAGACTTGTAAAGGTTTACGACCAACCCGGCACTCGCGAAATCACCAACAAACTCCTTAGCTTCTTTAAAACATTGAAACTCAGCAGCAAACGATTCCGCCCGTCTTGCCACCTCCGCCGCGACCATCCTTCTTCCTCTCCTTTCCGCCCGTGAGAGCCCGAGCATGAAGCTCAGCTTGCGCGTTCTGTGCCTTCACCTCTTGTCGGAACCGGAAAAGCTCTCGCCCGCTTCTGTGGTCTTGAAGTTAGCAATCCTGGATTTGCGGAAACTCGAGTCAAGCCTCGCTAAACACTCTTAGTCCCTGCATAAAACTCAAGATCAGCAAGCATGCTTATATACAGATTCGAACGCAAGGTTAAGAAGTTCGAAGGGCCAAACCTCGTTGACACGTTGGGAGCCCTCGGCAAAAACCCGTTGTTTCTCCTCATCCTCCAGCGACTCGTCAGTAGTAAACTCCGGAGGAAGGCCATCAAAGAAGTTGTTAGGTGGAAAACCGCTGGCTCCGCCTTTTTCCGTTGGAGCAAAACTAGGTTTTTCTCCCAACGGTGAAGGACTTTCCGAGCCTTCCCCATCATCGATTTCCTTCCCCTTACGAGACCTCTGTCTGCGCCTCCGAGTAGGAGCCGCGGTGACAGGTTCGGCGTCGTACGACGGACAGGACCTCGGGACCGATAAAGCCTAACCGTGTCTCGGATCCGTTCGAGGGTGAAGGATTTCCAGAAAAACGGCCTTTGACGAAGAAGATCTCTCTTGACAAAGACGTCACCAGGCAAATGCGCGGTAGGGTTGTTCCCTACAAAACGAAAATTTTTCACTAAAACTCGCACTTCCGAAAAGGTGAGATAGACAACAGGGTTTTCGTCGTATTACCTCGGTTGAAGTTCCATGCTCGCGGAAATAGATGGAGGCAGCTCTCCTCGACAGACTCGCCATCTATTTGGACGAAGAAGAAACGCTCCTGCCACGATTTGGGATTCGAAGTAGTCCCCTGAATCACGGCCATATCCTTCTTAGGCAGCATGGAGTAGTAACCGTCACTCCCCGTCGGCCGAGTGCCCCAAAGACCTTCGAAATCATCGGGACCAAGATCAATCCCGAGTTCGTAGCTAGCGATCAGTACACCAAGCCAACTCTCCAAGGCAGGAACGCTGAGTTGGCTGATCGAAGTTCAAGCGGTGAAGCGCACGAACAATGGCACCAGGGATTGGGAACCACATACGGCGATGCGTAAAGAAAGCCGTAACATGTAAAGAAACCTTGCGGAGGATTCCTTGCACTCGTTACCAACGGGAATCGAATTTGACTCTTCAGAACCTGGTAAAAATCTCAAGAAGCTTGAGATATTTACGAGAAACCAAGCTCGGCGCAAAGGAGCACCGGGCTGCCTCGGAGGCCTCCTCGAACAGGGATCTCTGGCAGTGTTGGGGCGAACCTACAAGGGCTCGGTAATATGCATTCTTCTTTTCCTCCTCGACCGACTCCTCTGCTTCACCGTCACATGGGCAGGAGAGTCATCCGAGATGAATGGGAAGAAGAGTTTCTCTTTGAGGATCTTGAAGACATTGTTCTTAAAGAGAGAAAGGATTCTTGAGAGAGAGAGTAAAACCTTGTGATGAAGTAAGAATGAGATTTCTTACTCCATATAAAGGAGGTAAAATCACTATTTACCCGATTTTCGCAAACGATTACGTCTCAACACCTTCCCATCGGCTATACCGCAAGCTAGGATCCGACAGGCTCTACGGTTCCTAGCTAGCTGGGGCTAACTGTTGGGGTCAAAATCGGTCAATGACGAAATCGTCACCAAAATCCTCGAAGAAAAGCCAGCGGCGATCAAATCCAAGAAATGGGTCGCCGCCGATAAAACTCACGGAAGGCCGTCCACTCCCATCCGCCAACGGCGAGGTCCTGGCGCCATCCGTGCGATCATCTCATGATCTCGGCAATGGCGGCATCTTGGTCCCTTGAAACCCATGGGATTGTCCGAGATCTACAATGACTCTTCCGTAAAGCCTTCCGATTGTTTAAAAGATTCATCTTTTAACACATCTAAAACTCGAGCCACATTGCTCGCCTCGACGACGGAAAATCTGCAGATCCACGTCCATCTCAAATCCGATACTCGCGAATTTCGTTGGATTAGAAACGATTATCTCGAAATCTACTAGAGACCCTCCCAAACTCAAAAGATTTCCGCAAACGCGACGAGGGAAAGATCGAACAACGAAAACCCACAGACGGCAAAGCGGCACAGCACACGGCGGGCTGGGCTGGCGCGGCACCGCCTGGCGCGGCGGCGCTGGCCTGGCGCCGCGGCGGCACCGCCTGGCGGCCGCGGACGCTGGCTGGGCCGCCGCGGCAGCCTGGCGCCGGGCGCACGCTGGATGCGGGCTGGCCTGGCGCCGCGGCATCCCGCCTGGCGCCAGCGACACGCTGGACGCTGGCTGGCCTGGCGCCAGCGCACTCGCCTGGCGCCAGCGCACGCTGGACGCTGGCTGGCCTGGCGCCGGCACTCGGCGGCATGGCTGGCCTGGCGCCGACGGCACCTCGCCTGGCGCCGCGCACGCAGGACGCTGGCGGCCTGGCGCCGGCGGCACTCGCCTGGCGCCGGGCGGCACGCTGGACGCTGGCTGGCCTGGCGCCGCGCACCCGCCTGGCGCCGGCGCACGCTGACGCCCGCCTGGCGCCGTGGCACGCCACGCGGCCTGGCACCGGCGCACCCGCCTGGCGCCGGCACCTGCCGCTGGTCGGCCTGCCGTCCGCGCCCTTGTCCCGGTCTCAGTCCTATCGTGCCCGGTTCGATCCCATCTTAGCTTGTTCGGATCAATCTACGCAAGTTTGGTATGATCACGGTTACTCTAGAACGCCACTTCTCGACTAAACAAGGAATTGAGGTTCCTTCGAAACACCGAAACCTTCAAAGACTGTCTTTCAAAACCGTAAAACGCCTAAACGGCCCAACGTGGCCAAAACGGCCCACGTACGATTTTCCGAAAAGGAAGGATAATTATGACGGTTTATCTTTATCCTCACATAAGATATAAATGTCAAGTTTCCAGAAGATAAATATCAAGTTTCCAGAAGATAAATGTCAAGATTTCCGAAGATAAATGTCAAGTTTCCTGATAAACACGAAGGTGGACGAAAATGGAAAAAGCCCGACTCAGCCCGCGAGAAGATAGACCGTCATAGGAGGAGTATATAAGGAGAGCTTTGAGCAAGAAGCAAACCAGATCACAAACTTTCAAGCACTTAGCACTTAGAGCGATTTAGCATTCTTTTCTGTTTTCACTAGCAAGCTGCGACTCAACTAGGATAGACTTAGGCGACCAGACTAGCGGACTCCTCGACGGCCCTTACGGCCGATTTCTTTTCTTGTTGTACACGCTCAAACGAGAATTCAGAAATAAGATCTCTTTCGCTCAACTTTTACGATTTCTATTTTCGCAACTTCTATTTTTATTGATTGTTTCGTGTGCGGCCCAACAGATATCCGGGACCTTCAAGGAAGATCGGGTTAACTCGGTTTACCTCCATAAATCTTTATCGGAAATTGACGGTGCGAATTTCGGTTCCCACATGTGTAATGTGCAAGTCCTTTAGGGTGAAATGAGTCTTCAACTGATGAAAGAGAGAAACTTATAAACTAGTGTAAACTGAGATCAGAAACAAGAGATTATGAGAGATTGAGAGTATAAGAAACGGAGAGATTGAGAGATTCTGATAGAAGAACACACTTTGTATTATGAAGTAGGAAGAGAAATCCTCCTCTCTCTCTTATCTTTACACTTGTGGCTACAAACAAATATATAGCAAAACTAGTTTACAGAAGCAGCCACACATCTTTGGCTTACTAGATAAGCTAATAATAAAATATCTAGTCTTTGGTTTATAAGAGAAGCTTTGACTAGTCTGTTTTTACTGTTCATCCGAGGGTATTGTTCATGCTGGCAGGCTTTGCTTGTTTCTCTTTGGCAGGCCTTGCTTGTTTCTCTTTGGCAGGCTTTGCTTGTTTCTCTTTGGCAGGCTTTGCTTGTTTCTCTTTCACTTTGGAAGACCTTGCTGGATGACAGTCTCTTTATTTATTTTAATACTCCTCCTCAATCTTGACCATAGGAGATCCGAAGGTCAAGCTTGGAACCTTGAAGAACTCCCTCATTAAAAAAAACCTTACAAGAAAAACCCTTTGGGACAAAACTTTATAAGGGAAAACGAGTAGAGTCAACAAGGCCTTGGGATTGGCCAGTGGGTCTTTGTGTCTTAGGATCAACATGATGGATACAAAGACCCTGGATCACGGCCTTCTTGGGATGCAAGAGAGATCTTCACTTTCTTGCACATCACCAACACTTCTTGGACCTCCGCTTAGGACCGGTTTGTGTCTTCCATCCTCTTGTGACTTCTTGCCACCTCCATTGGGGTTATAACACACGACCACCAGCTCCTTCTTACTGAGTATCCAAGTGATTGCTGAGCCTTGGTTGATTCTTCTTTGAGTCGCTAACTTGATAGAGGATTGTGAGGATTCATTCTTTTCTTCCTTCATCAACTCTTCCCAAACTGGTTGGCTTCTCTTCTTCAATCACCACTAAAGGCTCTTTCTCTTTCTTCTCACAAGCTCATTCACACTCCCCGTCAAGCTTGAGACGGAGTATATGGAAGGACCAAGCTTGATGGTGAGCACTTGAATTCCTCTCTTTGAGATCGACATTGCAGCCTCTTCTTGAAGCTCTCATCAATCAGGTACAAGCACACATGCTATGGGCTGGTTCATAGCATCCCAACTGAAGGTAACTATTCTAACTCCATGCAGAAGCTGATCCATAGCTTCCCAACCAGAAGGTAACTGTTCTAACTCCCACGCCTTGGGCTGATTCATAGCATTCCATGCAGCTTGATTCCCCACCTGATATTCTTGTCAAGTAGTCTCTGCTGGCCATCTATTCTAACACCAAGTTGTTGCTGTCCTTGTTGAATTCTTCTTTCCGTGTGCTAGCTCCCTCTCTACACCCAGAAATATAAACTTCTTGTGTAGGCTCTGAAATGTAGGCAATGTGGTTACCAAAACCACGAGTAGCAGCCACCAACTTTTCTTCTCTTCAATGTGTGTACTCTCCTCTCTATGCTCAGGAATATACATCTTTTGTGTAGGCTCTGATGCATAGGCTGTGAACAACTCATCCACGAAGGTACACCATTGACGAGAGCAACTCTCCATGATTCAGGAATATGCATCTTGTGCAGGCTCTGAACAACATGGGCAAATTTTCCTCTTTGTCTCGGTTTGATGATGAACAGTGAACACCTCTTGTGAACCTGAAAACATCACTCAAACTCCAGCAAAGATAAGACACAATGCACCACCTTAGGCGGTTTCTATTCCATGAAAGCTAACAGGACCAGCCAATATCTAGCATCCTATCACAATCACTATAGAACCGGGGCGAGCATTCTGATTCTCTATCACCAAACAAGACTCTTTAAGCATCCTGGGACAGATTCTAAAGAACACCATTTAGCAATCTTTAAAAAATATACTCAGGTTTTTTAATCACAATCACAACACAACAACCAGTACACACTCTTATCAAGAAGGGAAGGTTTAGCTTACAACCAAGGAACCTGAGATGGTTCCTTGAACCTCCAAGGCACAAGGTCATGACTTTTTGTTGGATCTGAGATGCTGGTTTGTCATCCAACCGCTCCTCCTTTTGTTCATGACCACCTTCTTGTATTTTCACCTCAAAAGATCCCTCCTTTCTTCATATTTTCAAATCGCCATCTTCTGGACAGCTTCATTTGGTAACCGGATGCAAGAAACTCTTGGAAAAGAAGTTTTGGCATGAGGTTAGATAGGCCTCTCCATCCACCTTTGCTTCCAATGAGGCTTCTTCATCAGGATATACATGACAAAGGTTGAGGAACCAAGAGCAATAGCCAAGATTCAGTCTTCTTCATCATTGAGAAACTGAATCAGATGGAGCTGTCTTCATGGTTTGGATCTGAGATGAGAAAGGAGTGTATGGTTTGCAGAAGCTTCAATCAGGTTCAGATGAACCTTGTTCAGATACCATGTTAGATTTTAGAGTCTCTGATTGTATGTGTGATGATCAAGCCCTTTAGGGCGAAATGAGTCTTGAACTGATGAAAGAGAGAAACTGATAAACTAGTGTAAACTCAGATCAGAAACAAGAGATTATGAGAGATTGAGAGTATAAGAAAGGGAGAGATTTAGAGATTCTGATCTAAGAACACACTTTGTATTATGAAGGAGGAAGGGAAATCCCCCTCTCTCTCTCTTATCTTTACACTTGTGGCTACAAACAAATATATAGCAAATCTAGTTTACAAAAGCAGCCACACATCTTTGGCTTTCTAGATAAGCTAATAATAAAATATCCAGTCTTTGGCTGATAAGAGAAGCTTTGACTAGTCTGTTTTTACTGTTAATCTGCGGGTACTGTTCATGCTGGCAGGCCTTGCTTGTTTCTCTTTGGCAAGCCTTGCTATCTTTCACTTTGGCAGACCTTGCTGGATGACAGTCTCTTTATTTATGTTAATACTTCTTTGATAAACGAAATGGAAGCAACACAACAGGCTGAGAGGTAGAGCATGAACAAGAGTCAAGCGTTTGCACAAGCTAGCCATGACGTTAGAGGATCCCTTGCAAGTATCACCGGTCTGATTGATCTCTGCCATCAAGAAGTTAAACCTGGATCTGACGTAGACGTTAGTCTTCAGAAAATGAACGTATGCACCAACGATCTCGTTAGTAAGGCTCTTGATTCTTGAAGCTTTGAATCTTATGTGCAGGAACATAATTTAGATTTCGAAGGCTCTAAACATTTTTTAAGAATTTTAATATTTTCTCTCCCAAAAATTGGGAGCCTCTATCAGTATCACTATATAAAGAACCTCTTTAAATTTTGAGGGACCAGTGTCAATGTTTCATGCGGCCACTGATCCCACGTTGTCTTTGACTACTTGTTATGTTGTTGAATCAGTTCTGCTTAACTATGTGTTGGACATGAGCAAAATCGAAAGCGGGAAGATGCAGTTAGAGGAAGAAGAGTTCAACCTAACAGAGCTTCTTGAAGGTGTCATCGACTTCTTCCATCCTATGGCTATTAAGAAAGGTGTTGACGTTGTTTTGGATCTGCACGATGCAGGCTCTATTTTAAAGTCCTCAAATGTGAGAGGGGATAGTGGCAAGATCAAGAAAATATTGAACAATCTTGTGAGCAATGCAGTCAAGTTCACAGTCGATGGGCACATTTCAGTCAGAGCTTGGGCTCAGAAGCCAGGTTCCAAGAGCTCTGTTGTCTTGGCATCGGAACCTCAAGACAGTGTATCAATTTTATAGAATTTAAAGATCAAATAAGTATAACTCACTTATTATTAACTTGAGAAACTAACTCAAGCTCAAGTTCTCAATCTCCAAACTCTATTAAAGTATGCCACACCTTGACATCTACTTATATAGAGCTTGTGTTTATCCTAATCCTATTAGATATCATAACTTTAGATAACTCCTAAATATATATGTATCTATCTCCATAATTCAGTAGGATTAGGTCAACGTCTTGCTTCTCAAGCTTTTTTTCTTTTCAAGCTTATTCCAACAGTCTCCCCCTTAAGCTTGAAATCTTCTTTCGACCCTTCTTGCATTCCGATCAAATCCCTCATTTCTTTGAACTTAATTTTTCCAAGAGCTTTAGTTAGAATGTCCGCCTTCTGTTGATCACCTGAGACATGTTCCACGATAATTTGTCCCCTCTCAACACATTCTCGTATGAAGCGATAACGTGAGCGTATTTGTTTGCTCCTTCCATGGAAGACTGGGTTCTTTGTGAGAGAAATAGCAGACTAGTTGTCGATCCAGATCACCACCTTCTGTACTGGTTCCTCGGTAATTTCACTCAGTAGTTCCTGCAACCATATTGCCTGTTTCGCAGCCTCTATCCCTGCCATAAACTCCGCTACACAGCTCGAAAGTGCGACTGTTTCTTGCTTGGATGCGCACCATGATATCTAGCTCTCTCCAAGATAAAATATATGACCTGCAGAGCTTCTTCCGTCATCTGGATCAACATTATGGCTACTGTCACTATAGCCAATTGATATACCATGGATTTGACCCACTTTTACCCATGGTATATGAGTGTTTTGAGATATATTTATTATCTTTTGGAGTCTATTTAGTGTATTTACAGGTTTAGGTACGTTTTGGAGAAATATGGTGATTTTGGTGTCTTTTGGAGTTCTTCGAAGTGCAGAACTGCATAGACGCGTCAGATGTTTAGCTGTGGATGGAGACCTTCCCACAGTTAGATTGAGGCCATATTTTTACAAAAGATAGAGCTCTGAGTTAGCTTTCTAATGCCACCGGTTTGGGTCAATCAGCATCCTGTAGCAGACGTTATGCCCATTTTACTGAAGAGTGGTCAGTCTGCCTCGTGAGAGGAAACTGTCGAGAAGAGCAACGTGTGTCGATTGATGCAGCACTCTTGACATCGATCGACAGGGATGCCAGAATGCAGGCCGAGTATAATTTGTGACCGACTAAGGTCCAGAAGCAAATATGCCCCTGCAAGACCTAAAACCCTATTTATGCTATTTCTAAGCTATTGTTGACGACTGCGCTTTCTATGCTTTCTTTTAATCATTGTTCTTAGTTATGAGAGAAAGGAGAAACTCCTTCAGAGTCCTCCTGGAACTCCATTTGTTTTGGTGTTATATCTATTTCAGTTTTATATCTATTCATCTATGATTTCTGTGACAAACTTCATGTCTGAATAGATCCACCTGTTAGGTTTAGGGTTCAGATAGATTATGTGGGATTAGCTCCAAATATAGAATTGCTAAGTTGTGATATTCATCATTGAGACTGTTCTTCTTGCTTGTTCTAGAGTAATTAACCTGAACTTGATCATAGATTCATTAGGCACAAGCGAGAGCTTGGGTTCTTATCTAACTTGTGTTCTATGAGCTAGGATTGATAGAAACAAATGAGAGTTGATCTAGAAACCATAGTGAACATATAATCAACCCGCGCTAAGCGCTTACTAGAAGTGTGTCGATCGATTCTCCTATAGAGGTATCGATAGACGTGACGAAAGGCGTATCGGTCGATTCTCCTATAGAGACATCGATCGATGCTTTCTAAGATTCGACATCGAGAGTTGAAGGTCTTGGATCTAGTAATAGATAACTTAGAAATTGAGAGATGATCGGTTATCCTAATCGTTGAGTTCTATAATATCATGTTTTGGTCTCTATATCATTATAATCCTGATTTCCTGAATATAAACCCTAGATCTAGCAAACATCCTTCCATCAAACAACTCTCTGCCAAGCTGAACAATTATCTTGTTCAACTTGTTTACTGCTTTATTTACTGCTTGTATTTATTTACTGCTTTAAACCTATTCGCCTAGCTTAATCATATAACTATTAGATCTTTTGTGTGCCCTAGCTCCCTATGAATTCGACCCTTAAGTACTACAACTGAACCTCTTATTTGAGAGAGTAAAGTCACTCCTTGGGGTAATTTGAGTGATATCAAATTTGGCGCCGTTGCCTGGGAGCTTTGATCGCCATTAAATCTTGTTTAGTTAGATTTAGTCTATGTTTTACTATTGTTCTAAAAAACTCATAAATTTTTTTCTTCTATTTCAGGTACATAACTCTTAGTACCAGAAAACAATGAAGAGAGGATTTTTATGTCCTTCAAAGAAGGAGTCTGCTGGTTTATGCATGATCCGTAAGTCTACGAGGGAAGTATCGATCGACACCTTCCAAGCAGCATCGATCGACAGCGTCAACCAAGCATCAAACGACACTATTCATCGCGTGTCCGAAAACACTATTCATCCGGGTACTGCTCCCTTTAGTACAGTTCATCCCGGTAATGTTCATCGTGTTACTGTTCATCCGGTTACTGTTCATCGTTGTACTGTTCATCTGGTTACTATTCATCTGGTTACTGTTCATCACCCGTCTATCGATACTGTTAATCGGAACACTGTTCATCGTGACACTGTTCATCCAAACACTGTTCACCTGAATATTGTTCACCAAAATACTGTTCATCAAAACACTGTTTATCCAAATACTGTTCATCCGAACAGTGTTATCAAAATGTTGTTCATCGAGTGTCATCAAACAACGTGGAGACAGAGAAGGTTGACGAGCTCATACTTAAGATTGATGAGAATAGTATCTGGCGAGACGAAGAAGATTGCCCTCGCAACAGCACAGGACAATTGATTAATGCAGAGGGTGCTGTAATCCCTGATGTTATTACTGTTGCTGAGATGAATACCGTTAATCTAACCCGTCAATGGTATGATTGGGGAAGTGAGGAACCTTTCAAAGGTCTTCCTCATGAAGAACCCAGAAACCACATCGAAGAGCTTGAGGGTCTTGTTTCAAGGCGTAATCAGAATGAAATATTCGAAGACCACATACTCTGCAAGATTTTCCCTTATACTATCTCTGGAGGTGCATTTAGCTGGTTTAGTCAGCTGCAGCCAAGATCTCTGACCTGCTGGGAAGACATAAAAGGCGCCTTCCTAGGTAAAATTTTCAGCGAGGCTATAGCAACTCGACATAAATGGCTTGATTACATGGTGGACAAGATGATTGAAGATCGGGAGAAAGGAATAATGACTAGTATCATTCAGATTATTGATTTTGTGTATAGCGAGCAGAATGAAGATTTTGAAACCCCGACTACTCATGTCAAGAAGCCAGACATTCAAGTTCAACATGCAGATGAGGGTACACAGAGGGACGAACTGAACAGAGGACAGCTGGTCAACCATAATACGGTTGAGGATGATGAACATAATGGACATGAAGAGCCGAGCAGAGCAGAATATGTTGAGACAAGTGATCGGACCTCAACATCGATCGACACCAAGGCCTCAACATTGATCGACACCAGCACCTCCGCAACGATCGACACAGAATTTTGTCATCGATCGATACCACTCGAAACCCCTGAAAGGTCGAGTTGTCCTCAGGACATTGCAGACTTGACACTAGATGTAGAAAAAGAAATCACCATGGAAGATTTCTTGGAGTTGAGCACTGATGTATCAAGCTGTTATCCTCCCCTAGATGTAGAAAAATATATCACCATAGAAGATTTCTTGGAGTTAGAAGAATTCATGGAGCTAGAGGATGGAAAACAACTTGGAGATTTGGATTCGAGTAGAGAAGTTACTATGGAAGACTTCTTGGAGCATGAGAATTGGCTTGATGACATGGATCGGAACTTGGAACAGAAGCTTGATGACGAACATCACACTTTGGGAAAAGTTCTGGAGATTTCGTCAAAGGCTGACATCAATCGACATGAACCTGATGAGATCGATCGATATCCGCTCTACATCATCGATCGACACCAACCTGTTGAGATCGATCGACACCCACCCTGCATCATTGATCGCCATCCACCAGATAGAATCGAGCGACACCCATGGCTGGACGAACTGCCAGGATACATAGTTGAGATGGAACCGGTCATGGAGAGAATGCACAAGTCTGAGACCTCGCACCTTGATGTCCCTAAACATCAAAGACCACTTATATGCGCAGAAGAAGCTGTTGGGATTAATAAAAGAGTGAAGAGGGTACATGATCCTGTGAAAATTGTGGTTCCATGCGCTGTATTTGAAGCTGAATCTCCTATCCCACAAGATAGAAGTGTGCATGTAGGTTCCAACATTGGAGTATTAGATGATCATCCTCACGTAGAAGCTTCTCAGAGAGGGTTGAGAACTACAAGAAACATCAAACAAGGACCATCAGTGGCAGTGCTGAACGACATCGAACCGACATTATCGATCGACACCTCTTCCTTTGTATCGATCGACACTACTTCTTCATCATCGATCGACACCTGTCGCATATCAGAGCAGAATGAGTTTGAAGTGTGTCAACATCTTCTTCATGGAGGCACCACCACGCGATCAGACAAGTCTGGGGGAAAGAAGAGGAGGAATTGGAAGAAGAGGAAAAGGATCAAAGAAGATCCTCAGTTATCATTGATTCCACAATTCTCAGATGGTGTCAGGAAATCCAGAGTGCGCAGCAGATGCTTCTCACAGCCATTTCCAAAGCTTCGAGCACTCCTTATTGCTGAGATGATAGACAAATGAGAAGAGTCTATGGAGGAGGCTTTCACAAAAGAATGATAAAGCTTTAGAGAGTAGACATTGAGACTTGTTTTGGAGCAAGTTCTCATTATCATCTGGACTGAATCAGATCTCCAGAAGTCAATATAACGACTGAAAATAAGCGATGAGTGGGAGGCAACCCACTGTTAGGTTTGTTTTAAATTTGGTTTTATTTTCAATATTACTGATTCTTTGTTTTGTAATGATTTCAGGGTTAAAAAAAGTGAACAGTAACGACAGTACTGTAGCAGAGGCACTGTAGCATCGATCGACACTGTAGTGTACAAATTGATCGACACTGTAGCAGAAAATCGGAAGTTACTGTAGCAGCATTACTGTAGCAGAGCACTGTTCATCGAAAAAAATAAAAAAAATAAAAAAATTTAGGTAATTATTTTTATTTATTACTGACTTTTTGTGTCTTATTTATCTCAGGTAAAAAGGATCCAAGGAAGAAGCGTTGATATACCAACATCGACCGATGGCTGGCCAGGATCGGTCGACAGAGCATCACTAGCATTGATCGATCGCCACTTAACTGTGTCGATCGACAGAGCATCAAGAGTATCGATCAGCACTTAACTGTGTTGGTCGACATTCACATCAAAGTCAGGTATACTGTTGGGGTCAAAATCGGTCACGACGAAATCGATTCCCGAAAGTCCTCGGAAAAACCCAATCTCGGTCAAAACTTCAAAAACCGAGAAAACGAATAACCAAAACGGATCGCCCGACGAGCATGGGTCTACTCGCCGACGAGCACGACCGTAGCACGGGTCAGCTCACCCGGCGAGTACAACCACATTCCGGGTCAACTCGCTGGCGAGCTCGACCGAAGCGCGGGTCAGTTCGCCCGGCGAGTACGACCACATTGCGGGTCAACTCGCCGGCGAGCTCGACCGAGGCACGGGTCAACTCTCCCGGCAAGTACGACCGTGTTGCGGGTCTACTCGCCGGCGAGCACGACCGTAGCACGGGTCAGCTCGCCTGGCGAGTACGACCATTATGGTCAACTCGCCGCGAGCTCGACCGAGGCATCGGGTCAACTCGCCCGCAAGTACGACGCGATTATGGTCAACTCGCCGGCGAGCTCGACCGTGGCACAGGTCAGCTCGCCCGGCGAGTAAGACCGTGTTGCGGGTCAACTCGCCGGCGAGCTCGACTGTGGCTCGGGTCAGCTCGCCCGGCGAGCGCTGCCAACCCTTCGGGGATCATTCCTAACCCGGTCCCATCCCATAACCATGCATCTTCGTCCGAAGTTTCCGTAACTCAGTCCTCGGGTCCGTGGACACGATACTAATGTTTCGTCTAAAAACATCGTCGAAAGTCTTCGGGAAATTGGGAAGGTTATGTCTCTCGAATGGTTTCCCACTCTTCGTAATAGAACAGATTACGGTTAACTTAACATCAACTGCCTCGGCTATGCGAAGAGACGAGGTTCCGTTGGGAAAATCATGCCTATACCAACGGCTACTTCGCGAGTAAAATCGTAAAAACGCTTAAGTCTCGATACGGCCCAAAGAAGGTCCGAATTGCGGACATTGGCCCATCTATGATCCCAAAAAGACTTGAGCCCAAAGACTAGTATGACGGTTTATCTCATCCGCGGGAAGAGATAAATGTCAAATTTCCGCGAAGATAAATGTCAAGTTTCCGAAGATAATCACGAAGAAAAACGAGATATGGAAAAGCCCATTTCGCGACAAGTCCGGCCCGAGAAGAGGTAAACTGACCTTAAGGAGGAGTATATAAGGAGGACTTAGGACGAAGAGCAAAGGAGAGAAAAAAGAGCATATCAGAGCAAACTTAGCACTTAGAGCAATTTAGGCAATTTTCCGTTTTTACTATCGAGCTGCGACTCAACTAGGTTAGAATTCAGGTTGCTAGACTAGCGAACTTATCGACAGCTCTCGTAGCCGAGACTCTCACCTGTTGTCCACGCTCAAACGCAGATTCGGAATTAAGATCTTTTTGCTCTCTTTTTGTTCTTACGATTTATTATCGCATACTTTTTGTCTTATTGATTGTGTTGTGCGTGGCCCAGCAGATTACCGGGACCTTCAGGGAAAGCTAGGTTAACTTGGATTTCCTCCGATTAACAAAACTCGATGGTGTGAATCTTGGTTCCCACAGTTTGGCGCTAGAAGGAGGGGGGATACGGATCTATCTCTCACGCAACCACACACGCTCAGTCAAGTATGACGATCGACACTGACAAAGACCAACAGGTGCCCGACGGGCCTCCCGTCGATCCCAATGTTAATCTAACCCTAACTGGAAACATGTCAACGGTAACCACTGACGCTGCAGCATTAGCCCAGATGAAAGAACTGTTCGCCGCCAGAAAAGTCGGACTAACAGATAAACTCGCTGCTCTCGCAAAACAGGTGGAGACCTTAACCGCGAAGGCTAGGAGTAAATCCCCGCGCGGCACCACCAGGACCCGCGGCGGCACCACCAGGACCCGAGGCGGCAGAAGACTCGATTTCGAGACTCCAAACGACCAGGACGCACGGACGGACAGAGCTTCCTCGGGAAAAAACCCTAGCGAAACAATCCCGTCCGATGCGCAGCCGATCGTGGAGAAACTTCCACCTCCTCCCGGGAGCGACGAATGAGATGACGTCGAACGTATCCATGTGAACATAAGTGACCAGTCCGATGGCTCGGACCAGGACGCTGATATCCATCCAGAAGAATGCGGCCAGTCCGCCGCAGTAACGCCACCGAAAAACTCATGACGGAGGAAGAAGAAAACCTATATTGGGTGGCGCAGGAGGAACTGGCTGAATAGCAAGCCAGAATCCACCGGAGCCAGCGTCGGCAGACTCGAAGGGCATCTGGAAGCCCCGATGAGATCCACGACCTCCGCGAGTACATCGCAAAAACCGCGGCAGAAGTCAAAGCGGTAAAATCGCAGATTCACCACGCGACAAGCGCTGCGCCTGAAATCGACAGGCTACTCGAGAAAGCACGCAAGACCCCTTTCACTGCCCGGATCACGGAAACCCACATCTCAGATCCAGGGAAGATAAAAATTCCCGTCTACGATGGCACCTCCGACCCGAAGGCACATCTTCAGTCATTCCAGATCTCGATGGCAAGATGCAAACTCAAGGAGCGCGAAAAAGACGCCGGCTACTGCCACCTCTTTGTCGAAAACCTCAAAGAAGCCGCGCTCGAATGGTTCTCTCTTCTGAAGCGTAACTCAATCGGAAGTTTTCGTCAACTCGCTAAGTTCCTCAAACAGTATTTCATGTTCATGGACAGGGAAACCTCGGATGTCGATCTCTGGAGTCTATCTCAAAGGGAGGACGAGCCACTCCGCGATTTCATGAACAGATTCAAGCTAGTAATTGCAAGAGTCACTGGAATCAGCGACAAAGTAGCAGTCGACGCTCTGCGGAAAACTCTCTGGTACCGATCTAAACTCCGGCAGTGGATATCTCTCGAGAAACCGAGAACAATCCAGGACGCTCTGCACAAGGCAACGGACTTCATCATAATGGAAGAAGAGATGAAGATCCTCTCCCAGAAACCCAACCCGCAGAAAACGTCCGCAAAAAGGAGGAGCTCTCGTAACGATAAGTATATCCACCACGAAGGGGAAGATCTCCAGGGGCGAGCACAACTACGCCATCAATTATGAACAAGGGAAAACTTCTGGAAACACCTGGACTAGGAACCATTACAAGGATAATTCCTACTGCGAGTTCCACCAGACCAGAGGTCACTCCACCACAAACTGCACGGTCCTCGGCGCTAGACTCGCTGCAAAGCTCCTCGCCGGCGAACTGTTGAAGGTCATGAGCGTAAAAGACCTGGTCTTGGATTCCGACCATCCTCCCAAAACTGATAAAGAATCTCCCGAGAGAGATACACGCGAGAACCAGTCGGGGGAGAAACGCGGAAGAAGACAAGACGACCGCGGAAACGATAACAACCGTCAAAGGGTGAATATAATCATCGGAGGATCACAATTCTATCAAGATTCAGTCTCGTTGATCAAAGCTAACGGTCGGAAGGCAGAAACAAGTTCTAACTAGCAAACCCGGTCCCCGACCGATGACATGCATAATGATGCAATCACTTTCGAAGAAAGCGAAACCATCGGTATCGAGAAACCGCACTGTCATCCGCTAGTCATCAATTTGGTAATCCGAGACCTCGAAGTCGCATGGATCCTTGTCGACACAGGAAGCACGGTCAACGTTATCTACCGCGACACGCTTCGAAGAATGAGTATCGAACTCGGAGAAGTCGTCCCTGAACCAAAACCTCTCACAGGTTTTTCGGGCACGATGTCAATGACCCTCAGATCCATCAAACTTCCCGTAATGGCTAAGGATGTGACAAAAATCGTCGACTTCATGGTAGTCGACACTCCTGCCATTTATAACGTCATCATGGGAACCCCCTGGATCAATGCCATGAAAGCAGTACCATCGACTTACCATCTCGGCATCAAATTCCCAACCCCGAACGGAACATAAGTAATCTGGGGATTCCAAAAACAGTCAAGGCTCTGCTACTTGGCCAAACATAAACTTCGACAAACTCGGAACACCCCAGCGGTCAACCCAAGAAATCAAGAAAACTCAGGACTCCTACCAGAGCTCCGCAAAAGCGATCCGAACCATTGATCAGGCAACCACTCGATGATAGCATCATTTCGAATCCATCACCTCACCGGCGGACAACCCTACTCCAGAAACAATCGTCGACCCAGCTTTGGCCCCAGTAGCAGAAGTAACTGAGGCCCCTCCGCAGTAGGAACACCACGAAAACCAGCAGAACTACGAGATGGCTTGATCCTCGAAGAGGTATCGAGGAAGCTTGTCTTATTGACAAGTTCAGCTATCCCCTCTCCAAAAAGGGGAGGGTACGATACTCATATTCTCCCATAAAGTTTGAAATATCCGCGGTTCGCATCAAATTATCGAAACTTTTAATAAATTTTTTTCCGATCTCACTAATCACTTAATAAGTTCTACACCGCCCAAGCAATCCTTGGACGGAAACCTGTTCCTGTTTTAAAACAGTCACGGTCAAGTAAGACCTAAATGTACTCGCTCTTCCAAAAGAGAGAAGATCGAAACCACCTTATGAAAGATATATCTTCGAAAGCGAGACGTCGCAACAATCCTCGAAAGATCTTATCTAAGCACACAGTCCATCCAACTTAAAATAATGATCGCCGATTGGCCCCGATTTAACATACCTGAAAACGCTCTCCAAAGAGAACTCAGTCAAACCATTCATAAAAGTAAAGGTTCTTCTACATCCGACAAGGATATCATAGCTATACAAAAATCCAAATTTTGGTCAGCACTCCAGACCGCCTCTGGAAGATGCTCGGTTCTTCCCATACAAGTCGATAAGCCGCATCAAGCCGCTGACTTTAAAACGGAAAGAACCAGGTAGAAATCGCCAACAGGCAAAGCGAAGCCGATTAGTCATCGTGATAGCCTTAGGGCGAAAGTAAACCTAGGTCTTGCCTAAACCCAGTCCTTTGGGTCCACAAACATTACAAGACATGATACAAAAAAAAATGTCCCGTCGCCCACGTCTTTAATGCTTACGAAAACTTCGTAGAAACTCCAAAGCATTTACTTAATATCTTTATCTCAAAACCAGCGGACAAGCGACAAAACACGAAGTTGAGATAATGGCGACTACTCATATCTCATCCTCAACACTTGACAGAAGTAAAAACTAAAAACATTCGTTATATATATTATGAACCGCAAAACGGCTGGGATTCAAAGCCACCAACGGCCAGTCCCACAAATAAAGGTCAAATGGCCCCGTAAGGCCATAGCACTCTCATATAAACGGCCACACTCGCCTAAAAACTCAACAATACAGATAAAGATAAGGGAAATCTATCCCGATGATCCTCAAAAGTCAAGGTCGAGATACCCGGACACCGAAACGCCAAATGAGCTCACAGACTGGTCCACCTCTCCGTCCGCGACTCCGGCACCTTCATCACCAACACCGGCTCCCGCTTCCGCCGTATCCTCCGAGACCTCGATGGAATCCCAAAGCTGTCGGACCCTTTCTTTCGATCGGAGGAACCAAGGATTCGGCATGGGCGCACCTGTCCATGAGACCCGACATCTCAGCGACCTCGGCAGGAAAGGAGAAGTCCTTGTTTGGCGACTTGTAGAGGGTAGCGACCGAACCACGACACTTGCGAAAATCGCCCACGAATTCCTGAGCATCCTTAAAGCTCTCGAATTCAGTGGCAAACAAAGCGGCCCTCCGCTTCATCTCGGCGACAATCGTTCTCTTTCCTCTCCTCTACGCACGGACAAGGGCCCGAGAATGGAGCTCAGCCTGTCTCCGGCTCTGTTTCTCGACCTCCTTCCGAAACCAAAAGAGTTCTCTTCAGCCTCCTCGGCTTTGAAGTGAGAGATACGCTGATTCCCGAAACTTCCGCCGCCGATTGAACACACTCATCCCCTGCATGAACTTAAGATCAGAAAAGGAAACAAAAAAATAATATATCAAAATTCAGATCAAAGTTCAAAGGATAAACCTTGTTGATTAAAAAGGAACCTTCAGCGACTACTTTCCTCCTCGACTCTTCGTTCAGCGACTCATGAGTAGTGAAACCGAGAGGGAGGTCGGAAAAAGGTTCACTAGGAGGGGGAACCTCGCTGGTTCCACTCCTTTCCCCTGGGGTGAAACTAGGGTTCCATCCTGGCAGCGGAGGGTCTCCCGAGATGTTCTCAGAGGCAACCCCTTTGCCTTTCCGAGACCTGTTTCTCTGCCTCTGAGCAGGCAAGACATCAATGACCGGTTCTACTTCATACGGAACGTCAAGAGGCTGGGAGACGGCTCGAGATCGATGGAGCTCCACCGCGCTTCGAATCCGTTCAACGGTGAAGGAGTTCAGGAGAATGGCCTGTCGCAGAGAAGATCTTGCTTGGCAAAAAGATCGGCAGGAGTCGACAGAAGTATCCTGTTCACTGCAAGATAATAAAAAAAAATCATCTTCACGTGTTTTCAAGGTATCAAAACGAAAAACGCAACTAGTCGTATAGGTTCAGGAGTGTTTTGGATTAAAGTGATGATTTTGGAGCATTTTGGAGATAATTGAAGATGACACCCGAGATGGACATCGACCAAGCCTTGAGGTCGACACGGAGCAGTCACCGTCGATCGACATGCACCTTGCACCGTCGATCAACATAAAGCCACGCGAAGACCACATTTGGCCCAGCCGAGTTGAAGCCCAAGACTTCACCAAATTATGGAATTACCCCTGACGAGTTTTAACCTAATACTAAATACTCTGCGAAAGTGTTTAGGCAAGAGAGAGACCTTTATTGTATTCATACTTTTCACAGCAAAGAGGGAGAGATTGAGAGTTGGAGAGAAGATCCAAAGAGATTTGTGATTGGAACTCCATTGATTTTTATCTATCTATTTATGCTTTCTCTTTACCTTGCTTGTGCTATGTGTTACTTGGCTATGTCTGAGTAATCTACTTGTTAGATTTAGGGTTCAAATAGGTTGAAGGGATTAGCCCCAACTATAGATTGCTAGTTGTGATATTCATCAACTAGGTTGTTCTTAAAGCTTTATTCTAGATTAGCTAATTAGAATATTGATCTTAGGAGTTTGGTAGATTTAAACATCCTTAAAGTACTGTCCGGAGCTAACCTGTTGAGCTAAGATTGCTAGAAGAAAACGAGAGTCGATCTAGGAAGATTAGTGGGCATTATCAACTCGTGCCAAGGCTTAGCTAGAAGCCGTCGATCGATATCCCAATTGAACAATCGATCGACGTTGCGAAAGGTGTATCGATGGATATATCTAAAGGATCATCGATCGATACTTTCTTGTGATCAACATACGACGGTTGAGATCCAAGATCTAGTTAATTAACCAGTGAGACATCACTGTTGATAAGCGATTGAGCTCTATTTTATCATGCAAGCAACTGTCAAGCATCTATATCATTATAATCTCTGATTCCTGAATAGAAACCCTAAGTCTAGCGCTTGTTTGATTAAAGTCTCCACCGCTTCATTCTCTGATAGTAGAGCAACTGCCTTGCTCAATTAGGATTTTACTGCTATTTCACATTTAAAACTGCAACTATCTAGAATTAATAGTCTGATTAGATTTAATTGGTTCCCTAGCTCCTTGTGGATTCGATCCCTAAGTACTACATCTGAACCTCTTATTTGAGAGAGTAATTGGTCAGTCTTTAGGGTAATTTGACACCGTATCATATATATGACTTGTTGGGGTCAAAAACGGTTATCTCGAAATCAATGGTTAAGATCATCGCTCCTTACGAATTCTGTCCGAAGAATTCACTCGAAAGAAGACGATCAGAAGGTTCAAGAGCCGGCCAGGCCACCTCGCCCAAGGGCGAGGACACCCGAGCCAAGGCCACCTGGCCCAAGGGCGAGGACAACCGAGCCAAGGCCACCTCGCCCAAGGGCGAGGAAGCCCGAGCCAAGGCCACCTTGCCCAAGGGCGAGGATGACCCGTCCGAGGTCACCTCGCGCAAGGGCGAGGACAGCCATGTCTCGGCCACCTCGCCCAATGGCGAGGACACCCGAGCCAAGGGCGAGGACGAACCGTCTGAGGTCAACTCGCCCAAGGGCGAGGACGACCCTTGTCTCGGCCACCTCGCCCAAGGGCGAAGACGACCCGTCCGAGGTCACCTCCCCCAAGGGCGTGGACGACCCGTCCGAGGCCACCTCGCCCAAGGGCGTGGACGACCCGTCCGAGGTCACCTCGCCCAAGGGTGAGGACACCCGTGTCTCGGTCTACTCGCCCAAGGGCGAGGGCAGTCCCATCTCGGTCAGTCCGACTTGTATCAACTCATGTTCCCTCCGTATGGTCATCCAAGCCATGGACCTTGTACCTCTCGTTTCGTCTTGATTGGTGTTATAATCGAAGTTTTACGACTAAAACGGTGAAGGATTTTTTTCTTGATTAAAATCTATCATATAAAACAGGGACGGTTGGCTCGAACATCAGTTTCCTCAGCTATACAAATCTTTTATGGAAACGAAGATCTTTCTGAGAAATCCTGTAAACGTCCGAAGGCCTAAAAACGGCCCGCAAGCGTCCAAACGTTCCTGGAGATCCATCTACGATTTCAAGAAGGAATTCAAGCCCAAAGAGATTATGATGGTTTATCCTATCTCACGAAATAGGATAAAAGTTAAGTTTACGAAGATAAATGTAAAAGTTCGGCAATAATTATGAAGATCGACAAAAAATGGAATATTCCCAAAAGAGATAAACTTGGGCCCAAAGGCAAAAGGCCACCGACCTAAACACCTATATAAGGAGAGCTGGGGCAGAAGAAAAGGGGATCCGAGATTTTAGACCTAGAGAACTCCTGTTAGCTTAGAGAACTTAGAACTTAGGTGGTTAGACTAGCAAGGCAATCCTGAGAACGTTGTGCTGCCTCTTGTTCTATTGTTTATCTTGTTAGCATATCTCTTCTTTTCTTGGAGAAACCGTGTATTCATATTATTCAATCAATAAAACGCCTTAGAGCGACTTTTTCATCTATATTTTGCTATCTGTTTCGTTTTCGACTTCGTGTGATTACGCGGAGAGTCCAGACCTTTGGGGAGAGTCAGGCTCGCTTGAATTTTCTCCATTTTATTCATTAAAATCGACGGTGTGAATTTCGTTTTCCATAGTTTGGCGCTAGAAAGAGGGGGGGGGGGTCGGATTCTTTAACTTAAAAATCATCAATCGATTAAGATTCAATTTGTCCGCACTAACCACATACGATGTCATCTCTTTCAAGGATCGAGCAACGGCCGACCAGGCCAAACCTCACAGCGATCTCTTTGTCATCGAGCTGACAATCCAGGACATCGATGTAGCAAGAGTATTGGTTGACACCGGATGCTTGGCCAATATCATCTTCAAAAGCACCCTCGAGAGAATGGAAATCGACCTATGCGCTATCACGGAAGACCCCAGTCCGCTATTTGGACTCTCAGGAGATGCTACAGTGACCTTCGGCTCGATTAGCCTCTTGGTTAGAGCCGGGAGCGTTGCCAAAATCGTGGAATTCTTAGTCGTCGATTGCCCTACATCATACAATGCGATCGTTGGTACTCCATGGTTAAATTCCATGTGAGCGATTCCCTCGACTTTCCACCTGTGCCTTAAGTTTCCGACTCCCCATGAGATCGAAACAATACAAAGAGATCGCAGGACATCACAAGTCTGCTTCGCTGCCGAGTTAAAACGAAAGAACTCAATGACTGAGACTTCCAACAAAATAAAAAGAGGCCGGTCCTCAACGAAAAAGCCCCAAACCAAGATTCGTTAGTAACCTTTTGGCAGTCGCAGAGAGCGGAGGCCCTGAAAGGAAAGCGCGAACCAACTTGTGAGCCCGTAATCTCAGTCTGTCTCGATTAATCTTTCCAGTAACGACGCGCTGAGATTGAGCAAACCTCGGCGAGCCATTAAAGACAGAAATCATAGCCTGTTTAAAGAAGAACCTCAAAACGTTCGCTTGGGCCGCGGAAGATATGCCGGGGATCGACATTAGCATAACATGTCACGAACTCAACATCGACCCGACTCATAAGCCCGGCCAAACAGAAAAGACGAAAGTTGGGACCAGAGCGGCCATCCAGTCAACGAGGAGGTCAAAAGACTCCTCAAAGTAGGGTCGATAACAGAGGTCAGATACTCAGATTGGCTCGCCAATCCTATCGCAAAAAAAAATGGGAAGTGACGAGTGTGTGTAGATTTCACCGATCTCAACAAACCCTGTCCAAAAGACTGCTTCCCGCTTCCGCACATAGATCGACTGGTCAAGCAACAACAGGGAACAAATTATTATCTTTATGGACACTTTCTCCGGTACAATCAGATCATGATGAATCCCGACGATCGTGAAAACCAAATTCATCACTGATCGTGGAACGATTGTTACAAAGTAATGCCGCTTGGCCTCAAGAACGCTGGCGCCACTTACCAACGGCTTGTCAATCTTATGTCTGTCCGAGCAGCTCGGAAAGACTATGGAAGTATACATCGATGATATGCTCGTAAAATCCCTTAACGAACACAATCACGTGTCCCACTTGGAACAATGCTTCGCAAGGTTAAACCTGCATAACATGAAGCTGAACCCGGCAAAATGCAGATTCGCGGTAGCATCGGGAGTTTCGGCTACCTTGTCACGGTCGCGGATCGAGGCCAACCCTAAACAGATTAACGCACTAATAGAGATGGCCTCCAAAAAGACCAAACGAGAAGTTCAAAGGCTAACTGGAAGGGTCGCAGCTTTGAATCGTTTCATCTCGTGCTCAACGGACAAGTGCCTACCATTCTATGATACATTAAAAGGGAACAAAAAGTTTGAATGTTCGGAAGAATGCGAGCAGGCTTTCCAACAGCGGAAACATTACCTGGCCATTCCTCTGGTTCTTGCCAAACCAATAGAGGGAGAACCTCTGTTTCTGTACATCACGGTTTCAACAACGGCAGTAAGCGGCGTCTTGATCAGGGAAGAGCGTGGTGATCAGAAAGCTATCTTCTACATAAGTAAAACATTGCTAGATGCCGAAACACGGTACCCCCTGATGGAAAATTAGCGTTTGTCGTTGTAACGTCTACAAGAAAAATCAGGCCGTATTTCCAATCCCACACAATAGTAATCCTTACCACTTTCCCCCTGCGAACAATTCTGCACAGCCCGAGCCAGTCTGTCAGGCTCGCGAAATGGGCGGTCGAACTAAGCAAATATGTTGTCGAATACCGCCCGAGGACTTGCGCGAAGTCTCAGGTGCTGGCAGACTTCCTGGTAGAATAACCCGCAGGAGATATGACGAACAAGGAGACAAATTTGACTTGGCTCCTTCACGGTGACGGGTCATCATCCAAACATGGATCTTGGATAGGGATTCGGCTCACCTCACCAACCGGAGAGATCCTGGTGTTAGGGGATTTTTGTGTAAGTCCTTTTTGAGTACTACGGCACGAAGGACAACGTATAGGTTTTGTATGTGCTTGGAAAGATGACCGAGAAATCTAGAGAAATAGACTCGAAGAGATGTTTTTATTAGATCCAAGAGCTAGGATTACCTGAGATGGCCTAACCCTAGCCGTCTAAGTCTAATCTCTAAGTCTTGTAGTGCCAAATTGGTCGATCCCCCACTTTAGGTTTTTTTTTTCGCCTTATATGGTCATCCTTAGGTCGGTTTTAGTCGATCTGAATAAGAGGAATTCTTCCATATTCGGAAATATGGAAAGTTCTTGTGGGAACCAAAATTCACACCGTCGATTTTAATGAATAAAAACGGAGGAAAGCCAAGTTAACCCGACTTTCCCTGAAGGTCCGGATTCTCTGCGACAGCCAACGACAAGTGACCGAATAAATGCGGAAAAGGTTTTGTTAAGATTTGGGACTGGACCTTAAGAAAAGGCTGCCTACGTACCCCTTTCGAGGATCAAGTCGGACGTAGTTCAGTTAGAAAGAATTGAACAAGAGATCGAACCGTCTGGGCGGGTTCGTCTAGTATGAGTGTTTGTCATAGAAACAGGCATGTCAAGATAACGCTTGGGTTTCGCGCGGAGCTCTTAGGTAAAAGAATTGTCCGATCCTTCCGAGGAGGGAGATTTTATAGCAGGAGGCGCCAGACGTTCTATGGCCTGGTTCGTCTAGTATGAGCGTTGGTCATAGAAGCGGGCATGTCGAAGATAATGCCAAGGGTTTCTATGCGGAGCTCTGAGTAAAAGTATAGTTAGATCCTTCCGAGGAACAGGGTCTGCAGAGAAGATAAACTAGAACAAGAGGCGCCAGACGCTCTAAGTCCTGCCTCGCTGGCCTAACCGCCTAAGTTCTAAGTTCTCTAAGCTATCAGGAGTTCTCTAAGTCTAGATTCTAGGATTTTCGGATCTTTCTCTCCTTATATACTCACTCCTAGGTCGGTTTGCCTTAAGATGATGGACCTCGCCTTTGGGCCCAAGCTTATCTCTTCAGGAAGTATTCCATTTTCACGATCTTCGTGAATTATCCTCGAAGTTTCGGTGACTTGATGTTTATCCGATGTTCGAAATCGGATAAACCGTCATAACCTGATTGGGCCTGAATTCTTAAAAACGTAAGTAAGTCCGTGGACTTGTCTTAAGTCGTTGAACGTTTTATACAATTTCTCGGAAAGACTATTTTTCTCGTAAAATAAACCATATAGCCTAAAGGATCGATGTTCAAGTTAATCGACCTTGTTTTATACGATATCTTCTACGAGAAATCCAATCCTTCTAGTTTTTGTCGAAACATCGAGGACGCATTCCAATCGAAGTCGGCGATGTTTATTCCAGAGCGCGGATCGCCCCAAGCTCACGATGATTGATCCAAACAAGCCAAGATGGGATCAGACCAACACGCATGGGACCGAGACCAGGACGAGGGCCGTCGACCGGCGCCAGGCCGGGGTGCCGCCGGCACCAGCCCGCCAGCTGGTGCCGCCGGCGCCAGGCCAGCCCGCTGGACGGTGCCGGGCCGCCAGGCCGCCCGCGGACGGTCCCGCCGGTGCCAGGTTGGCGGGCGCCAGGCCGTTCGCCGCATACCGCCGCCAGGCTGAAGTTCGGCAGGGCTTCGATTTGATATCTTGATTGTTTTCTGGTTCCTCACGGTTTGAGAGAACGACTCTTCAAAGTTTCGAGGCGATTCTTTGTGTTTGTGGTTTTGTGGTGATCGAATCTTGATGTCCTTGGGCGAAGCGCGATCTTTCCGGGACTCTCGACACGGCCGTAGTCTTCTCGATCTCACTTTCAAGAAGTGTTTCACAAAGAACCCATAAGTAAAAAATAATCCTAGCCGCTGATTTTGAGATAACCGCTTCGACCTCACCAGAGAGTGGATATTCTAATTTGAGAAAATCTCAGATAACTTCTTTCAAATTATCCGAGACTTTTGTTTCAAGAAATACTTTCAGAGACTTTCAGTCATTGATTCCGTCGGACCGATTTTGACACCAACAGTTAGCCCCCAGCTCGTTAGAACCTTCGTGATGTTCTTGCAGCCATAAGACATGTCAGGTAAGATAGGCGGAATTAATGGTTGAAAGGCTCCGCTGAAAGTGGTAAGATTGGGCTGCGCCTTCGGCTTCCTACGCACTTTGTTGTAGGGATCAAGCCTTCCGTAGTTCGCTTTGGAGTTTAAGACCCTTGTGATCTGTTTTCCCCAGACTTATATGGTCTGGTTATGTGTCATGAGAGACTTTCGAGCATGATGCTGTTGATGTATTTGTTTTTCGATTATTTATGAACTTCAGTTTTTCAAGTATGAGAAAGAGGTGTGAGTTGTCGCCTCATTCCTAGTTCCCTGATGATCACCGTATATTGTTTGCATAAAGCCAGATTTTCCAAGGTTTACTGATTTACAAATTTTGATCTTGTATACCATACTATGTCTGTGAGATGTCAAGATCCAGCGTGGCTGGGTTTAGGCAAGACCTAGGTTTACTCGGACTGAGGCTTTGCGATGACAAATCGGCTTTCGCTTTTGCCTGTTTGGCGATTTTAACCTGACTCGCACTGCTTAAAATCCGCTAATTGTTGTCGGCTTATATGATTTGTCTGGCGGAGTCGAAGCTACTTCCTTTACTTAAGAGCTAAACCAAAATTTGATTTCTTTGATATAGCTATGTTTATCCTTGTCGGATGCAAGAGAGCCTACCCCAAGGGCGGCTATTTGTCCGTTTAGACGCTAGAGTTCGCTTGTTGTGATCAGCAACAACGAAATGATGCCAGTTTAGAGGCATGTTACCGCTAGAGGTGTGTTTGTATGTTTTGAGTTCTAGAGACGAGGATTTCGCCTGAACGCTTTGAGGAAAAGAATGTCCTTCGAAAGGCAGCGACGCCTCGCAGTGCTGAAGGTCGAAGTTTCCTTTGTGCCGCATTTCGTGGTTGAAATGTTCGCGGCTTTGAGATGTTTTGCTTAATGTTCGCAGCCAGAAACTGTTGTTTCGGCTTGGACGCAGGACCAAGGGGTCGCGTAAGTTTGACCCAGTGGAGAAGCGCCTACATTCACAGTGCTTCGTGAAGTGTTGGCCTTCCGGATTTGATTGTATATATTAAGGATGACTCATATAACTCTTGGAGCCTTGTCACGAGTGCTTTTCATGCCGTGGTTTACGGGCGATAGAACTTAATCGATTGACGATAAGTTTAAATCTTCCGCTAACCATATGGTTGTTAGGACTGAGTTTTGGTATGAAGAGTTTATCGATGATTTCGATTCTGGGTTATATGACAAATTGCTTAATAGTCACTTGGCGCTCTATGAACAAATCGTGGATTGTTGTTTTAGCCGCTATGATTGGAGCGATGGTCGCCAGTAGCTTTGGATTGGCATGGAGGCTAGATTCAGCCGTACGCCAAGGAAGTTGTTGGTAAACGATCAGACCATGACCCTTATTAAGGTCATGTTAGTTTACGATTGTCCTTAATGGGGATGCCAATTCAGGTCCGGCTTTACGGAAGAGCTTAGTTGGCCGAGGGCCAAATAGCGCTTGCCGATAGACATGCCAAGCATAGCGGAGTTTTCTGAGTTATGGCTGATGGCTTTTAGAAACGATCTTCCACTTTAGGTTTCAGTTATAATGATGAATGGTTCGTGATAAAAATTTTTGTTGCATGAAAATCGCTTCATTTTATCCGAGGGGACAAAGTTTAAGGGATCGACGCAGGACACGCGGCGGGTTCGCTGATTATTTCCTGCTCGGATGTAACCGCTGGGAGTGAAAGCAGGAGCCAGAAACCTTGTGGAGCAAAACTGTCTACGCCAGTTATCCGTTGGACCCATTATGTTTATTTTACTTAAAGTTGCTTTGTATGAATTGACTCGACCATACAGAGGATTTTTCGTAAAAGTGATGTAAGGGGTTTTCGCAAAGGTAATCGGAGAGCGCTTCTCACAAATTACTTGGCGATATTCGCGACCACGGATTATGTTTTCCTCATTCACTTTTATGCATCGCAAATCATTTTGCATGAGACCGATCATGTTTTTTCCAAAGGCTGTTTTGTTTTAAAATGTTCTTGTTATACGAAAGTAATGGATGACCGGTTTCATGGAGATAGAAAATCGCCGATTGTTAAAGTAGCGATGTTTCCGCGGATTACACGAGATGTTTCCGCTATGATTTCGACCTTTGACTAAAGCTGCTTCAACTACTTATGGAGTTTTACCGGTTATTTCGCTATTTTCGTAGTTCACCGGTCGCTATTAGTCTGACGCTGGTACACGCTTCTAGTAGCGAAGTTTGCGACGAGAGACGACAGAGTTTTCAAGACTATGTTTGTAATGGTTGGGCTATGCCGCTAGAGTTTTAGATCTAATCTTATTGCTGGAGAGTTTGCTTTGTTAAAAGCGCTGTCTTGATGCTGAAGCAAAAGTTTTCAAGATGGGATTATACGGGTATAGTATACATACCTACTTCCCTTTCTTTTACTTAAAGAAAACGGGTTAGCCGCTCTTCGGCTTGTGTAACGCTTTTTCTTTCTTTAGGAAGCGGGTGAGTATGCTTTAGAACGCTGGCGCATCGCTCTCTGTTTTTCGAGACTAGATCGGTTTGCATGTTCTGCCTGGACAATCAAGGAACGATGGAACAAGACTGGAAATTTTGCCTAAGACTTAGCTTGCTAGACTATCCACCTAGGTCCTAAGTTCCCAAAATTCTACGGCAGTTTTTCAAGACGCTTGTTCCTGTCCTACAAAGAATTAAGACCTTTACAAAATTTTTCGAGAAAATAATCTTTGAAGGTTTCGCATTCGGCGAATCCCATTTCCTCGTGATAGTCGACGATTGGTGTTTAGAATAACCGCGGATCGCATTCAAACTACGAAGATGGATCCAACAAGCCAAGATGGGATCGACCGGCACGATAAGACCGAGACCAGGACGAGGGCCGTGGACCGGCGCCAGGTCGGTGCCGCCCAGCCAGGCCGCCCGCGGATCGGTGCCGCCGGTGCTGCCGGGTGCCACCGGCCAGGTCGCCTGCCCAGAAGCCGCGCCAGGCCGCCCGCTGCGGACGGTGCCGCTGGCGCCAGGTCGCCCGCGGACGGTGCCGGTGCCAGGCCGGGTGCCGCCCCGCTGCGGCCGCCGGCGCAGGTCGGTGCCGCCGGCTCCGCTGGCGGCCGCCGGGCGCCAGGTCGCTCGGACGGTGCCGCCGGCGCCAGGCAGGTGTGCCGCTGTCTCGCGATGCCGCCGGCGCTTGCCGGGCCGCCTGTGGGTTTTTCGTTGTTCGATCTTTCCGCTAGTCGCTTATGGAAATCTTTGAGTTTTGGAAGATCTTTAGCCGTAGATTTCGAGATAATCGCTTCTAATCCAACGACTCCTCGGTATCGGATGAGATGGACTGTGATTTGTAGACTTTCCGCCTTCAGGGTTTGAGTAATGAGGCTTCAACTTAGATTCTAGAATATGAGCTTTGTTAAACAATCGAGAAGGCTATGGAAGAATCGCCGTTTCTCGAACAATCCAACATGGGTTTAAGGGACCAAGATGTTGCCGCTGTTCGAGATCACGAAACGACTGCACGGATGGGCCAGGACCCTTGCCGCCGCTCCAGACGGAACGATAATGCCGCCGCGCCAGGCGCTGGCGGACGGCCGCCGGGCGCCAGGCCGCCTCGCGGTCCCGGCCCGCCGATGCTGCTGTTTCTTGCCTTCATCGATCCCTGGGGCTCACGGACTCAAAGACCGAAGTTATGAAAACTCAGGCAAAGATGCATGGTACTGAGACAGGACCGTCTCGCCCTATGACGGACAGAGATCCTTCTCATGGGCGAGGTGGTCGAGACAGCGACATTGTTTTCGAAAATCTCAACGAAATCTCCGATTGAGACGAAACGAAAACTATCTTGACCTAGACTCAAAGGAGAGCAAAGTGAGGTTTCCACAGGCGAGGTGGCCATGGGCGAGGTGACCTTGGTGATGGTTGTTCTCGTCCACGGGCGAGGTGGCCGGAGAGTGATTTTGTTCCTTCAGAAAATCTCAACGGAAACTCCGATTGAGACGAAACGAAGCCACTTTGATCTAAACTCAAAGGATAACGAAGGTGAGTTCGCCCTGTGGCGAGGTAGCCATGTCGGAGGGTGAGGTGACCTCGGTAATGTTTGTCCTGCCCACGGCGAGGTGGCCGACAGTGACTTTGTTCTTTCAGAAAATCTCAACGGAAACTCCGATTGAGATGAAACGAAGCCATTTTGACCTAGACACAAAGGAGAACAAAGGGCTCTTACTAAGGCGGACTGGGAAGACTGATCTTACCCTATGGCAAGTCGTCCTAGTAAGATTAAGCCCGACCTCCTTTCGCTCCCGCTTGTTCCTCGAGAGTTGTTTGTAAGAAGTATGGCATGGAATCGGTGAACCGATTTGCGCGCTTCTGTTCCGCGAAGTAATAAAGGTTTTCCCAAAGGTTTCGAGGAGAACAAGTTTTATTTTTCCGAGAGGTTCTCGAAGAAACGTCAGAGAAACCTTGCTCGCTATGCATTTTCTAACTTGGCAACAAGATGAATTTTGGGGTTTGATAGATTTTATCGCTGTTCTTCTGTTTAGATAGAGAAATTGCGAGCTCGTTGCTCTTCCTGTGGCGGAAAGCCGCTAGGTTTTTGATTTGCTCGAGCACCGTGCTTGGCGTAAGCTGGCCCTAGGAACAGTCGCTGCTGGAGTTGTTTTACCATCGCTGACGCAAACTGCAACTTATTCCTTCATATTTCCGACATCGGTTCGACTGCCGCCGGCCGTGATGAGTAAGAGTAATCCGCCCCCTCCTTCTAGCCAAACTGTGGGAACCAAAATTCACACCGCCGATTTTAATGAATAAAACGGAGGAAAGCCAAGTTAACCCGACTTTCCCTGAAGGTCCGGATTTCCGCGACAGCCAACGACAAGTGACCGAATAAATGCGAAAAGGTTTTGTTAAGATTTGGGACTGACCTTAAAGGCTGCCTACGCACTTTCGAGGATCAAGTCGGACGAAGTTCAGTTAGAAAGAATTGAACAAGAGATCGAACCGCCGGGCGGTTCGCCTAGTATGAGCGCTTGTCATAGAAACATGCATGTCAAGATAACGCCTAGGGTTCTATGTGCGGAGCTCTAAGTAAAGAATTGTCCGATCCTTCCGAGGAGCGGAGATTTGCAGCAGAAGGCGCCAGACGCTCTAGGGCCTGGTTCGTCTAGTATGAGCGCTGGTCATGAAGCGGCATGTCAAGATAATGCCTAGGGTCTCTATGTGCGGAGCTCTGAGTAAAAGTATAGTTAGATCCTTCCGAGAGGAACAGGGTCTGCGGAGAAGATAAAACAAGAACAAGAGGCTGCCAGACGCTCTAAGTCCTGCCTCGCTGGCCTAACCGCCAAGTTCTAAGTTCTCTAAGCTATCAGGAGTTCTCTAAGTCTAGATTCTAGGATTTTCGGATCTTCTCTCCTCTGCTCTTGCTCTCCTTATATACTCACTCTAGGTCGGTATGCCTTAAGATGATGGACCTCGCCTTTGGGCCCAAGCTTATCTCTTCAGGAAGTATTCCATTTTCGCCGATCTTCGTGAATTATCCTCGAAGTTTCGTGACTTGATGTTTATCCGATGTTCGAAATCGGATAAACCGCCATAACCTGATTGGGCCTGAATTATTAAAATCGTAAGAAAGTCCGTGGACTTGTCTTAAGTCGCTGAACGCTTTATACGCATTTCGAAAGACTATTTTCTCGTAAAATAAACCGATAGCCTAAAGGATCGATGTTCGTTAATCGACCTTGTTTTATACGATATCTTCTACGAAATCCAATCCTTCTAGTTTTTGTCGTGAAAACATCGAGGACGATTCCAATCGAAGTCGGAGGATGTTTATTCCAGAGCCGCGGATCGTCCCAAACTCACGATGATTGATCCAAACAAGCCAAGATGGGATCAGACCAACACGATGGGACCGGTGACCAGGACGAGGGCCGCCGACCGCGCCAGGCCGGTGCCGCCGGCGCCAGGTCCGCTCGCAACGAAGCTGCTGCGCCAGGTCCGCCGGGCGCCAGGCCGGCCCGCGTGACGGTTCCACAGGCGCCAGGCCGGCCCGCGTGACGGTGCCGCCGGCGCCAGGCTTAAGATCTCGGCAGGGCTTCGATTTGATATCTTGACCGTTTTCTGGTTCCTCACGGTTTGAGAGAACGACCTCTTCAAGTTTCGAGGCAGATTCTTTGTGTTTGTGGTTTTGTGGTGATCGAATCTTGATGTCCTTGGGCGAAGCGGACCGATCTTTCCGGGACTCTCACGACAAGACGCCAGAGTCTTCCCGATCTCACTTTCAAGAAGTGTTTCACAAAGAACCCATAAGTAAAAAATAATCCTAGCCGCTGATTTTGAGATAACCGCTTCGACCTCACCAGAGAGTGGATATTCTAATTTGAGAAAATCTCGTATAACTTCTTTTCAAATTATCCGAGACTTTTTGTTTCAAGAAATAATTTCTAGAGACTTTCAGTCAATTATTCCGTCGTGACCGATTTTGACACCAACAGTTCTCTTTGTCAGAGGTTTTCCATTTTCCCGGGGGAAGGGGTAGTTCCTGAGTTCCTTTCAATGAGGACCCGGGGTACTCTATAGCGGGCACCCGGAGGTCTGAGTCCTGCCTGGAGCCTGGAGGAAAATGATACCTGAGTATTTTTCCCCAACAGTTTGCCCCTTATTTCTCGATTTCGTTATCGAATTCGTGGAATAACCTGTGCACTCAAGTCAACCGGAGTTTCTCATTCTCAGCAGGCTTCCCCTAGGCAGGAATTTGCTTTAGTAGTTCCGCGTTTCGGAGTCTTCCTTTAAGTCGGAGTCTCAGCTTTCTCGAATAAATCTGGGAGATTTAGCAGAATTTAAGGACGGCGAGGTTTGAACTTCTGGAAGATGATCGAGTCGTTTGAACGTGGTTCTCGTGGACCTGGAACTGGCTGTGAAGGTTCCAGATTTGCCAATGGTCGCTTGGTAAGGTTACTTGCAAAAAAGGAAATTCCGATATTCAGATCCATTTTCTTCGCAGTATTTCCGTTTTTTGGAGGGAGTTTCCCTTTTTCCGGGTTGGAAGCTCTTGGCCAAGGGTTTTCGAAACTTTCTGGGAATATTTCTTCTTTTATCCCTGGGTAGAGGTCGGCAGCTTGGGTGTATATAAAAGGAAGTAGCCATGCTTTTTGCAGTCTTAAGCTTTCTTGACTTGTGATTTCCGTAAAGATGAATCCCGAGTGCTCCTTGTTTCCAGCTGCGCCTGTGGGTTTTCATGTAAAGCCACGTCTGTTTTCAGATGATCCTTTCTCGTCCCCCGTTTCTTCTTGGGAGAGAACTTCGGGGACTGATGATGAAGCGGCTCCAATGGCTCCTCTGAAGCAAGGGTGCTCCCACCTTCTAGACGATGGTCCTCGTTCCCGGGTGCGGGGAGAAGATCTTGTTGAGATCCGGAGGAGGTATATGATTCCTTCGACGGTTGGCTATGTACGAGGCTTATCTGGAAGCTGGCATGAGGAATGACGTTCCTTCTCTTGTTGCCGAAGTGTCTTCATACTTTGGCTTCTGTCCTTCTCAGCTCACTCCACTATCTTGGAGAACTTTGATGGCCATACAGGTTCTCGGGGAATAGAGCGGCTTCCATATCAGAGTGCATGAGGTCATGTACTCTTACTGTTTTGCCCCATTGGTAAGTAAACCCGGATTTTATTTCCTGAGACCTCGCGATGGTAGTCCTCTAGTCGGGAAGCCTTCAAGGGGCGCTGGAGGTAACTATCCCTTTGGAGACAGTTACCCCACGTTTTGGCGTATCATAGGTAAGCCCCTTGATCTTCAGATTATTTTGCTTTACCCGAGCTCGTACGTTCCCTAATCGCTTGGTTCCTCAGACGTGTCTCGTCCTGTGTCCTTTGCTGGGGAGGCAGTGGCAAAGCTAGTGATGAACATTCCTCTACAGTTTCGATGGGTGATCTTCATGGTGAGTAAGGAAGCTCTGCGCCATAGCCGTCTTTGGGGTAAGGTCTCCTTACTTCTCGTTTTTTATTTGACATGTTGTTGACTTCTCATTCTTCAATTCTTCCTAGGGAATGTTGTGGACCTTCCTATATCTGATATTTTCAGGAGCTACCAAGGGGTGAAGGCGACGAGAAAGCGCTCTTCTCGTGCTCTTCCGCCGAGATTGACTAGGGCTGCTGCTTTGGCATCCAGTCCTTCCTCTTTCGCCGATGACGGGCTGAGGTTAACCGCAGCTTTCCGGAGGATGCCCACCAGAAGTTATTTGCTGAAGTGCTTTCTCTTCGCGGCCAAGTTCAAGACATGATGGTTCACAGAGATCGGTTGGTTCAGCAGGTGAGAATGGCGGCTAGGTGGGAGCATATGAAAGAATGGTTGGAGGTTTGGCAGGCCATCGGTGGAGTCTGGGCATCCTACGACCCCTATGTCTGCAGGATTGCGAGTCTCGGTGGGACTGCCTTTCTAGATTTTTTCTTTCTTGTTGGTTTTTGTTGAGTTTCCTTCTTCGGATAATGTAGCTTTGACGATTTCCTATAATGCATCTCTTTTTTTTTTTTGCCAAAATGCCTTTGCATGCTTCAAGTGGTAGAATCGCCTTTTGTCAAAGTCGGACTATGTTTATGACCCTCGGGATGTATCCCAGAGGTTTGGAAGTTCACTTGTGGACTCGGAAGTTTGTTTGAGAACTCGGAAGTCCGTTTGAGAACTCAGAAATTTGTTTGAAAACTTGGAAGTTCATTTTGGGAACTTGGAAGTTCATTTTGGGAACTCGGAAGTTTGTTTGAGAACTCGGAAGTTCGTTTTAGTAACTCGGAAGTTCGTTTTGTGAACTCTGAAGTTTTTTGGGAACTCGGAAGTTCGTTTTGGGAACTCGAAGTTCGCTTTGAGAACTCGGAAGTTCGTTTTGGGAACTCGGAAGTTCGTTTGAGAACTCGGAAGTTCGATTTGGGAACTTGGAAGTTTGTTTGTTTGCAATGACCTTGGAGTCTTCATTGGGACCGGAATTTCATAAGAATTTAGAGTTCATAGGAATCCGGAGTTTTTGGTTTTGCAGGGATCGTATTCCGTCCACCTAGGCAGGACTACTACCGATACCTGTTGGGATCTCGATTCTACCGCCAAAGCTGGCCACTATCGATTCCCCGTGTTGCATTCTCGTCTCGCAGAAGCCACCGGCCGACTTAGGGTGCTGGTATGGACTCGAAATCCAAGTGCCGTGATTTTCTGCTTTCCACGCCTCGAGAAGCGAAGTTTGTGTATTGCTCTCTGCGCACAGTACTTTTGCAATATGCCAAATCCCTGAATTAACCCTGAGGTGTTACAGTACTCTTGCTTTGGAGCCCCGATATTTTTATGGCTCAGGCCTATACCGAGTTAGGTAGTGTTGACAAGCATACTCTGGTTTGCGAGACCCATTCCTGCCTTAAGTCTCATTCCTGTGTTTTCCGCGGCGGATGCCCAATGATTGGTGAGATTTGGCCGATCGAGGTTTCAAGGGACCTGATCCTGCCATGTATGACCCTTTTAAGGGTGATGGTTTTGCCATCTTCATAGTCGGACTATTTTATTATATAAGCTTTGTCCGTGGACGCTCAGCATACATAGGAGTAGAAAACCATCATGCTTAAATATAAGTAGCAATAAATCATAGTCCGAGACCTTATTAAATGGTATGCTTTTAGGTGTAGCTGCTCCAGCAGTTTGGTAATGTTTTACCTTTGCTATCTTGCAGTCCAGAGGTCCCGCCCTCGTGCCTCGATAACTTTGTGGGTCCTTCCACCCAGGGCGAAGTTTCCAGTCGTGTTTTCAGGTACTTGTCGTAGAACCCAGTCCCCTTGCTGGAAGGTTCTGGTTTTGACCTTCTTATTATGTTCTTGGCGACTTCCCGCTGGTAGGACTAATTTCTTAGCCTAGCGGCTTCCCTTTTCGGCGAAAGATCGAGGCTTAAGGACATTAGTTCGCCATTCTCCTCCCGAGATAGGACCTGAGGTTGTTGTCCTTTTACCGGGCGGGGTTATGGCTTCAAGGCCATAGACTAACGAGAACGGAGTTTCTGACGTCGCTGTTTTAGGAGTGGTCCGATGAGCCCAAAGGACTCCGTGTAGCTCTTCTGCCAAATTTCCCTAGGAGCCTTCCAGTCGCTTTTTAGCATGTTGACCATGGCTTTGTTCGTGAGACTCTGCTTGTCTGTTGGACTGCGGGTGCCTGGGCGTGGCGAAGGTCAGCTTGATGCCCCAGTCTTTGGTGGGAACCGAAATTCACACCGCTGATTTTAATGAATAAAAACGGAGGAAAGCCAAGTTAACCCGACTTTCCCGAAGGTCCGGATTTCGCGACAGCCAGCGATAAAATGACCGAATAAAGTGAAAGGTTTTGTTAAGATTTGCGACTGGACCGTAAGAAAGGCTGCCTACGTACCCCTTTTGAGGATCAAGTCGGACGTAGTTCAGTTAGAAAGAATTGAACAAGAGATCGAACAGTCTATGCCTGGTTCGTCTAGTATGACCGTTGGTCATAGAAACGGGCATGTCGAAGATAATGCCTATGGTTTCTATGTGCGGAGCTCTGAGTAAAAGAATTGTTAGATCCTTCCGAGAGGAACAAGGGTCTGCGGAGAAGATAAAACTAGAACAAGAGGCGGCCAGACGTTCTAAGTGCTGCGTCGGACATACCTTAGTCTCATCGATGATTTGAGATTGCCCCTTCTTCCTCCTTCTTCTTCTTTTGTCTTCTGAACTGTGTTTCACCTTCCGTAGTGAGAGTTTTACGAAGGAAATGCGTATTCCATCAAGGTTTTCTTAGGTGTTTCAAATGGCCACTTTGATTCTACG
>JAEACV010000686.1:0-34805 GCA_016432835.1 Brassica nigra | reverse complement strand
GGACATCGATCCTTTAGGCTATATGGGTTTATTTTTCGAGAAAGATAGTCTTTCCAGAAATCGTGATAAAACGCTCAACGACTTAAGACGCAGTCCCACGACTTGCTTACGCATTTTTCAGAGTTCAGGCCCAATCAGGCTATGACGGTTTATCCGATTTAAACGCCGGATAAATATCAAGTCATCGAAAGATAGCGGAAAAATCGAGGATGATTATTAAGACCGCATTTAAAATGGAACATTTCCTCAAGAGATAAGCTTGGGCCCAAGCAGCCCCCATCATCCTAAGGCAAACCGACTCTAGGAGTGGGTATATATAGGAGAGCAAGTAGAAGAGGAGAAGAGCATCGAAAATCCTAGAATCTAGACTTAGAGAACTCCTGCTAGCTTAGAGAACTTAGAACTTAGGGCGTAAGCCAGCCAGGCAAGACTTAGAACGCCTGGCTCCTCTTGTTCTAGTTTTATCTTCTCCAAGACCCTTTGTTCTCTCGGAAGGATCTAACTATACTTTTACTCAGAGTTCATAGAAACCCCTAGGCATGATCTTCGACATGCCCGCTTCTATGACTAACGCCAGATTAGATTTAACCAGGCCCTAGAACCTGGCCTCCTTCTGCTCGCGAATCTCCGGCCCTCGGAAGGATCGGACAATTCATTTATTTAAAGTTCCCGACATAGAAAACCCTAGGCATTATCTTCGACATGCCTGTTTCTATGACAACGCCATACTAGATCGAACTCCGCCTGCATAGTTCGGATCTCTTGTTCAATTCTTTTCTAAACTGAATAACGTCCGACTTGATCCTCGAAGCGGTATGAGGGCAGCCTTTCTAAGGTCCAGTCTCAAATCTTAACAAATCTTTTTCCGTGATTTATTCGTCACTTGTCGTTGGCTGTCGCAGAGAACTGACCTTTAAGGAAAGTCGGGTTAACTTGGCTTTCCTCCGCAATCTTATTCATTAAAATTGACGGTGTGAATTTCGTTCCTACAGTTTGGCGCAGAAGGAGGGGGGGACGGATTACTTTACTCATAATGGTCGCAGTGCTGATCGAACCGATGTCCGGAAATATGAAAGAAAAGTTGCAGTTTATGCCAACGATGGTAAAACAACTCCAGCAGCGATCGTCTTTATGGCTAACGCTACGCAAACGCCACGGTGCTCGAAAGCAAATAAAACCTAGCTGCAGCTTTCCGCCACAGGAAGAGCACGAAAACGAAGCTCGCACTCTATCTAAACAGAAAGGGCAACGATAAAATCTATCAAACCCCAACAATTCGCCTTGTTACCAAGTTAGAGAAATCGAGCAAGGTTTCTACTTAAAAACGCTTTTTCGAACCTCTCGAAAAATAAAACTTATTCTCCTCGAAACCTGGGGAAACCCTATATTACTCGCTGAACAGAAGCACGCAAATCAGTTCACCGATTCCCACCGCCATACTTCTACAAACAACTCTTGAGGAACAAACGGGAAAACGAAAGGAGGTCGGAGCTTGATCTACTAGGACGACTTGCCATAGGGTAAGATCAGTCTTCCCAGTCCGCCTTAGTAAGAGCCCACTTTTTCTCCTTTGTGTCTAGGTCCGTTGCTTTTGTTTCATCTCAATCGGACTTCCGCTGAGATTTTACTAAGAGAACAAAGTCACTGTCCCGCCATCTCGCCGCGGCAAGGACAAACATTACCGAGGTCACCTAACCTCCGACATGGCTACCTCGCCACAGGCGAACTTACCTTCGCTATCCTTTTGAGTCTATATCAAAGTGGCTTTCGCTTCGCCTCAATCGGAGTTTCGCTGAGATTTTACTTAAGGGAACAAAATCACTCTCCCGCCACCTCGCCCGCGGACGAGAACAACCATCACCAAGGTCACTCGCCCATGGCCACCTCGCCTGTGGAAACCTCACTTTGCTCCTCTTTGAGTCTAGGTCAAGATGGTTTTCGCTTCGCCTCAATCGAGCTTCCGCTGAGATTTTACTTAAGAAAACAATATCGCTGTCTCGACTCCACTCCGCCCATGAGAAGGATCTCTCGTCTCCGCCATAAGACGCAGACCGGTCCTGTCTCAGTACCATGCATCTTTGCCTGAGTTTTGTAACTCGATCTTTGAGTCCGGAGCCCCGATCGGATTTAAGGCGAGCAGCAGCAGCATCGGGCGACGCTGGACACGCACGGCGGCGGCATCTGCCTACGGCTGCATCGCTGACACGCTGGCCGCCCTGGCGCGGCGGCACGCCGACACGCCGGTCGGGCCTTACGCCGGGCAAGGGTCCTGGCGCCATCCATGCAGCCGCCTGCGATCTCGGCAACGGCAACATCTCGTCCCTTATACCCATGTTCGATTGTTCAAAACACGACGATTCTTCCGCAAAGCCTTCGCGATTTTTAACAAAGTTCAGATTTTAAAATCTAAGTTCAAGCCCCATTATTCAAACCTCGAAACGGAAAGTCTACTTAATCCAAGTCCATCTCAACCCGATACCGAGGAGTCTCACGGTAAGAAACGACACCGAAATCTACGGCTAAAGATCCTCCCAAACTCAAAGATTTCCCGCACAAACCACTAACGGAGGAAAGATCGAACAACGGAAGACCCACGGACGGCAAGACGCCTGGCACAGGGGCACGCTGCCACGCGAGCGGGCCATACCGGGCGGCATCGCCACACGCGAGGCCGCTCCTGGCGCGGGCATTCGACACGCTGGTGCAGGCCTGATACCGCTGCACCCGACCTGGCGCCGCAGCACTTCGCCACGCTGGCCGCCTGGCGCTGGCATGCACTCGCCTGGCACCGGGCGCTATCTGCCACGCTGGCCGGCCTACGCCGGGCGCACTTCGCCTGGCGCCAGCGGCACTTATCACGCTGGCCGCCTCGAGCCGGGCGCACCTGGCCTGGTGCCGTCCACGCCCTGGTCTTGTCCTATCGCGCTCGATCCGATCCTCTTGGCTTGTTCGATCAATCTTCGTGAGTTTGGTAACGATCATCACAGTTATTCTAAACACCAATCGTCTCGACTATACGAGAAAATGGGATTCCTTCGAAATGTCGAAACCTTCAAAAGACTATTTTCTAAAAATTTTGTAAAGGTTTTAATTCTTTGAGGACAGGAACAAAAACGCCTTGAAAACTGTCAGAGAATTTAGGGAACTTAGGACCTAGGTGGATAGTCTAGCAAGCTAAGTCTTAGGCAAATCCAGTCTTGTTCCATCGCCTTGATTGTCCGTGCAGAACATGCAAACCGATCTAGCTCTCGAAACCGAAACGATCGCCACGCCGCTCTAAAAAAGCATACTCATCCCGCCTCTAAAAGAAAGAAAACGATACAAGCCTTCGAAGAACGGGCTAACCCGCTTTTCAGAAAAGAAAAGGGAGGTACGCAGATACTATACCGTGATAATCCCATCTTCAAAAACTTTTGCTTCAGCATCAAGACAACGCTTTGACAAAGCAAACTCTCGAGCAATAAGATTCGCTCTTAAAACGCTAACGCATAGCCCAACCGTTACAAACATAGTCTTGAAATCCTTACTGCCGCCTCGCCGCAAACTCATGACCAGAACGGTACCAACGCCGACTAATAGCATGACGGTGAACTACGAAAATAACGAAATAACCTTCTAAAACTCCATAAGTAGTTCAAGCAGCCATTCAAAGGTCTAAATCATAGCGAAACATCTCCTCGTAACTGCTGAAACATCCGCTACTTTAACAATCTCGATTTTCTATCTCCATGAAACCGGTCATCCATTACTTTCAGATAACAAGAACATTTTAAAACAAAATAGCTCTATGGGAAAACATGACCGGTCTCATGCAAAACGATTTCGAGTACGCAAAGTGAATGAGGAAAACATTAACTGGTCGCCAATATCGCAAGTAATTTGTGAGAAACGCCCGTTACCTTTTAAAACCCTTATATCACTTTACTAAAAATCCTCCGTATGGTCGAGTAAATTCATACAAAGCAACTTTCAGAAATAAACATAATGGGTCCAACGGTAACTGACATAGATAGTTTTCGGCCCACAAGGTTTCTGGCTCCTGCTTTCACCCCGCGTTAAGGCCCGAACAGGAATAATCACGCAGATTTAACTCCGCACGTCCTGCGGCCGATCCCTTTAAACTTTGTCCCTCGGATAAAATGAAACGATTTTCATGCAAATAAAAGAATTTATAATGAGCCATTCATCGTGATAACTAAGACCTAAAGTGGAAGATCGCTTCTAAAAGCCATCAGCCATAACTCAGAAAAACTCCGCTTATGCTTGGCATGTCTATCTCGCAAACGCATTTGGCCTCGGCCAACTACGCTCTTCCAGAAGCCCAACCTGAATTTGAATCCCTATTATGACAATCAGAAACTAACATGACCTTAATAAGGGTCATGGTCTGATCGCTTACTAAAAAATTCTTGGCGATACGGCTGAATCTAGCCTCCATGCCAATCCAAAGCTATCGAGGTAGCACCGCCCAATCACTTAACGCTAAAAAAAACAATAACCACGATTTGTTCATAGAACGCCAAGTGACTATTACGCAAGCAATTTGTCGATAACCCAGAATCGGAAATCATAATGATAAACTCTTCATACCAAAACTCAGTCCTAATAACCATGCCGTAAACACGCATGAAAAGAAACACTCGTGACAAGGCTCCAAGAGTTATAATGAGCCATCCTTAATATATACAAACAACTCGAAGGCCAACACTTCAATGCTAATCGCGGAACGACACGCTGGTCGAACTTTACGCCACCTTGGTCCTATGCCTAAACCGAAACAACAGTTTCTGGCTGCTAACATTCGCGAAACATCTCCAAAGCCCGGCGGAACATTTCACCAACCAATTGCGCACAAGGAAACTCGACCTTCAGCATCATGTAGATGCTAACGCCAAGGACATTCTTTTTTTCTCAAAACGCTCCAGACGCAAATCCTCGCTCTCTAGAACTCAAAACATACAAACACACCTCTAAAAGGTAACATGCCTCTAAACTGGTATCATTTCGCTGTTGCTGATCACAACAAACTAACTCTAACGCCTCTAAACAGACAAATAGCCGCCTTCAAGGGTAGGCTCTCTTGCATCCGACAAGGATAAACATAGCGCTATACAAGAAATCCAAATTTTGGTTTAGCTCTTCAGAAGGAAGTAGCTCGACTCACGCTCAGCAAATCATATAAGCCGACAACAATTGGATTTTAAACGGTACGAAGTCAGGTTAAAATCGCAAACAGGCAAAACGAAGCCGATTTGTCATCGCAAAGCCTGAGTCCGAGAGTAAACCTAGGTCTTGCCCTAAACCAGCCACGCTGGATATTGACATCTCACAGACATAGTATGGCATACGAGATCCAAAAATTTGTCTCTTCACTTAAGCCTATTCGTTTCACAAACTTTCACAGAATCGGGTAAACCGCTGAAAATCTCGCTTTATGCAAACAATAGGTAATGGTGATCATCAGGGAACTAGGAATGAGACAACTCACACCCTTCTCATACTTCAAAAACTGAAGTTCATAAATAATCAAAAAACAAATACATCAACAGCATCATGCTCCAAAGACTCTCATGACACATAACCAGACCATATAAGTCTCGCTGGAAAACAGATCACAAGGGTCTTAAACTCCAAAACGAACTACGGAAGGCTTGATCCCTACAACAAGGGTACGTAGGCAGCCTTCGAAAGGCGCAGCCCCAATCTTACCACTTTCAACGGAGTTTTCAACCATTAATTCCGCCTATCTTACCTGACATATCTTATCGCCGAAGAACATCACAAGGTTCTAACGAGCTGGGGCTAACTGTTGTGGTCAAAATCGGTCACGACGGAATCAATGACTGAAAGTCTCTAGAAAGTATTTCTTGAAACAAAAAAGTCTCGGATAATTTGAAAAGAAGTTATACGAATTTTTCTCAAATTAGAATATCCACTCTCCGTCGAATGGAGCATTACGCGCGGACGAAGAGTCCCCGAAAGATCGTCCGCTCTGCGACATCAAGATTCGATCACCACAAAACCCTAAACACAAAAGAATCTGCCTCAAACTTCAAGAGGTCGCTTTCAAACCGTGAGGAACCAGAAAACGATCAAGATATCAAATCGAAGCCCTCGCCGAGATCTTCAGCCTAAGCCGGCGGCACGTGCATGCGGCCGGCCGCCGGCGGCACCCGCCTAACGCAGGCGGCACTCGCCTTGCGCCGGGCGGCATTCGCGGACGCTGGCCGCCCTGCCGGGCGGCATCGACCTGATGCCGGGCGGCACCCGCCACGCTGGCTGGCTCGGCGGAGACACCCGGACGCTGGCCGCTCTGCCGGGCGGCACTGACCTGGCGCCGGGCGGTCACGCTGGCTGGCCTGGCGCCGGGCGGCAATTGCGACGCTGGCCGCCTACGCCGGGCACTCGACCTGATACCGGGCGCACCTGCCCGCTGGCGGGCTGGCGCCGCGTACTCGCCCGCGGGCGGCACTGCCACGGTCGGTTTATGCCGGCACCTCGCCTGGCTACCAACGCCCTTCCTGGTCTCGGTCCCATCGTGGTTCGGTCTGATCCCATCTTGACTTGTTTGATCAATCATCGTGAGTTTGGGACGATCACGCTACGAATAAACATCCTTCGACTCGATTGAATCGCCCTCGATGTTTTACGACAAAAACTAGAAGGATTGATTTTCAGAAGATATCACATAAAACAAGGTCGATTAACTTGAACATCTATCCTTTAGGCTATACGGTTTATTTTACGAGAAAGATAGTCTTCCGAAATCGTGATAAAACGCTCAACGACTAAGACGAGTCCACGGACTTGCTTACGATTTTCAGAGTTCAGGCCCAATCAGGCTATGACGGTTTATCCGATTTTCCAAACGTCGGATAAACATCAAGTCATCGAAAGATAGCGGAAAACTCGAGGATGATGAAGACCGATTTAAAATGGAACATTTCCTCAAGAGATAAGATTGGGCCCAAAGCGAGGCCCATCATCCTAAGGCAAACCGACCTAGGAGTGGGTATATAAGGAGAGCAAGAGCAGAGGAGAAGAGCATCCGAAAATCCTAGAATCTAGACTTAGAGAACTCCCCGCTAGCTTAGAGAACTTAGAACTTAGGGCGGTTAGGCCAGCGAGGCAAGACTTAGAACGTCTGGCCTTTGTTCTAGTTTTATCTTCTCCGCAAGACCCCGTTCTCTGAAGGATCTAACTATACTTTTACCGAGTCCGCACATTAGAAACCCTAGGCATGATCTTCGACATGCCCGCTTCTATGACCAACGCCGCATTAGATTAACCAGGCCCTAGAACGCCTAGCCCGCCAGAATTTAGCCCTTTCCTGGAAGGATCGGACAATTCTTTTATTCCTCAAGACATAGAAATTTAGCATATCTTCGACATGCCCGTTTCTATGACAAACGCCATACTAGATCGAACCCGTTCAGACGGTTCGATCTTTGTTCAATTTTTCTAAACTGAACTACGCCCGACTTGATCCTCGAAGGTATGTAGGCAGCCTTTCTTAAGGTCCAGTCTCAAATCTTAACAAATTTTTATTCGGTCACTTGTCTGGCTGTCGCAGAATCCAGACCTTCAAGGAAAGTCGGGTTAACTTGGCTTTCCGCCCAATCTTATTCATTAAAATTGACGGTGTGAATTTCGGTTCCCACAAATTGCCTAAGACTTAGCTTCTGCTAGACTATCCACCTAGGTTCTAGCCTCCCTAAATTTTACTGCAGTTTTCAAAAGTTTTCATTCCTTTCCTACTAAGAATTAAAACCTGATAAAACTTTCTGAAGTCGGACATACATTAGTCTCATCGACATTCGAGATTGCTTCTTCTTCCATCTTCGCCTCCTCTTGTCTTCTGACGAAGTTAGTAACTTATCGAGTTTGTTAGCGCTTCGGAATGGCCACTTTCGATTCAATGTCAAGGGTCTTCAAAAGCCTGATACTGAGTTTTATACGAATTGGTTTTCATTTAAATTAATGACAATATCGGAATGAGGAAGAGACATCAACGTCCAAGTTCATGTCCTTGTTTCTTCGTTCGTTTTGAAAGAATTTTACGAAATCTTGAAACAAAAGGAGGAGAAGCAGGCCAAGAGGGCGCTTAGAAAGAGGAAGCAATGGACAATATGTCATTTAGTTTATTTCGTCAAGCTATGAGCGAACTGTTCATGTCCCAGACTCTATTGTTTCATATGATCTTGTTTAAATTTTCGAATGATGTTTCAAAAAATATTGCCGAGTTTGATCTTTACGGAAGTTGTTTTTAAAACGCTGTCAACTTTTTATTTTACGAGTTATTCTGCAAACCGTTGTCGAGTTAATTTTACCGGAGCTGTTTCGTAAAACGATGTCGAGTTTAATTGTACAAAAGTATTATTTTAGGAAAGGTGTTCCGTAAAATGTTATCAAATTTTAATATCAGAAACTCTCTCGGCGGTGAGCTGTATGTGGGAACCGAAATTCACACTGTCGATTTTAATGAATAATAATGGAGGAAAGCAGCGAAAACCCTACTTTCCTTAAAGGTCTGGATTCTCTGCGACAGCCAACGACAAGTGACCGAATAAATGCGGAAAAGGTTTTGTTAAGATTTGCGACTGGACCTTAAGAAAGGCTGCCTACGTACACCTTTCGAGGAACAAGTCGGACGTAGTTCAGTTAGAAAGAATTGAACAAGAGATCGAACAGTCTATGCCTGGTTCGCCTAGTATGAGCATAGAAACGGGCATGTCGAAGATAATGCCTAGGGTTTATATGTGCGGAGCTCTGAGTAAAAGAATTGTTAGATCCTTCCGAGAGGAACAGAGGTCTGCGGAGAAGATAAAACTAGAACAAGAGGCGGCCAGACGTTCCAAGTCCTGCCTCGCTGGCCTAACCACCTAAGTTCTAAGTTCTCTAAGCTACCAGGAGTTCTCTAAGTCTAGATTCAAGGATTTTGTCAGATCCTTTTCTCTTCTGCCTCAGCCCTCCTTATATAGTCGTTTTTAGGTTGGTGGCCCGTTTACCCTTTCACTTTGGGCCCAAGTTTATCTCTCTTTGGAAATATTCCATTTCCTCAGATTCTGCTATCCTAACATTGACATTTATCCATGAAACTTAACATTTATCCTACTGTAATAAGTTAGGATAAACCGTCATAGCTCTTACTGGGCTTGGGTCTCCAAAATCGTAAGTGTGCCCGTGGACAAGTTTCAAGCCCTCGACGCTCACACGATTTCTGAAGATTATCTTTTCCGCAAAATAAATCGTATAGTTTAAAGAATCGATGTTCGAAGTTGATCGCCCTTGTTTTACACGATACACTTCGTGGAAGAACTAACCTTCCTAACTCTAGTTGTAACACTCGAGGATAACTCCAATCGAAGTTAAATCGAGGAACGCTAGGTCCATAGCTAAGGTGCTATGACGCCACGAAGCCACAAGTTGGCATCTAAATCGGACGGGCTAGGAACACACCGATGTACGGCGGGACCAGCATCGGCGAAGCGCCCGCACCGGGCCAGCACGGGCTTGTTGGCACCTGGACGAAGCTGGCGCCTGGCGCTTGACGAGCTGGCGCCGGGCGCTGACAGCTGGCTCGGGCCAGCATCGGCGTGGCGCCGGCGCTGGAGCCAGCACGGGCGAAGCGGTTCGCTCGTGCCAGCACGGACGAAGTGTTCTCAAGATCTCGGCAGGGCTTCGATTTGATATCTTATCGCTCTGGTTCCTCACGGTTTGAGAGAACGGCCTCTTCAAGTTTCGAGGCAGATTCTTTGTGTTTAGGGATTTTGTGGTGATCGAATCTTGACGCCTGGGCGAAGCGGACCTTGATTGGGTTGATCCGCCTTTTTCGTATTAATCTTTCCGGGACTCTCAGACGCGCTGGCCGCCTTCCCAATTTACTTTCAAGAAGTGTTTCACGAAGAACCCATAAGTAAGAAATAATCCTAGCCGCTGATTTCGAGATAACCGCTTTCGACCCCACCAGAGAGTGGATATTCTAATTTGAGAAAATCTCGATAACTTCTTTTCAAATTATACGAGACTTTTGTTTCAAGAAATACTTTCCAGAGACTTTCAGTCATTGATTCGCCGGACCGATTTTGACCCCAACAGTTAGCCCCCAGCCTCGTTAGAACCTTCGTGATGTTCTTGCGAGCATAAACATGTCAGGTAAGATAGGCGGAATTAATGGTTGAAAGGCTCCGCTGAAAGTGGTAAGATTGGGCTGCGCCTTCAAGGCTGCCTACGCACTCCATGTCGAAGGGACTGCTTTTCAGAAGTTCGCTTTGGAGTTTAAGACCCTTGTGATCTGTTTTCCAGCCAGACTTATATGGTCTGGTTATGTGTCGTGGAGAGACTTTCGAGCATGATGCTGTTGACAGTATTTGTTTTGGTCTGGCCGCCAGAGGCCATGATGTATTTTTCGACTGGCCGCTGGTGGCTCTGAATCCCCGCCCGCTTTAGGCCTGTAAAATATTTTGCTCAAATTTATAAAATCGTGGTTTTATAAATTGAGAGAACTTCTGTTTTTCGTTAGAGGGACAGGGTGTGAGTTGTCGCCTCATTCCTGTCTCTCGATGATCACCGATCCATCGATTGTACAAAGCGAGATTTTTCGGGTTTACTGATTTACGCCAAGGTTCATGAAACGAATAGACTTAAGCAAAGAGACAAGTTTTGGGATCTCGTATCGGGTACTGATACTATGTCTATGAGATGTCAAGATCCAGCGTGGCTGGGTTTAGGCAAGACCTAGGTTTACTCTCGACTGAGGCTTTGGCGATGACAAGTCGCTCTCGCTTTGCCTGTTTGCGATTTTAACCTGACTCGCACTGCTTTAAAATCCGCAATTGTTATCGGCTTATATGATTTGTCTGGTGTTAATCGAGCTACTTCCATTAGGAAGTTCTAAACGAAATATCGGTTTTCTTGTATAGCATATGTTATCCTTGTCGGATGTAAGAGAGCCTACCCTTTAAAGGCTGCTATTGTCTGTTTAGGACGTTAGAGTTCGCTTTGTTGTGATCAGCAACAACGACATGATACCGCTTTTGAAGGTGTGTTACGTTTAGAGTTCCCGAGACGAATTTCGCCTGAACGCTTTGAGGAAAAGAATGTCCTTCGAGCGCTAGCGACGCCTCGTGAGTGCTGAAGGTCGAAGTTTTCCAGCCGCATTTCGTGGATGAAATGTTTGCGGGCTTGAGATGTTTTGCTAATGTTCGCAGCCAGAAACTGTTGTTTCGGTTTGGACGCAGGACCAAGGGGTCGCAGAATTTGACCTGTGGAGAAACGCCTACATTCACTGTGCTTCGCGAAGTGTTGGCCTTCCGGGATTTGTTTGTATATTTTAAGTATGACTGATGACTCGTGATAATTCTTGGAGCCTTGTCACGAAAGTGTTTCTTTTCATGCCGGTTTACGGGCGATAGAACTTAATCGATTGATGATAAGTTTAAATCTTCCGCTAACCATATGGTTGTTAGACTGACTTTTGGTATGAAGAGTTTATCGATGATTTTCCGATTCTGGGTTATAATGACAAATTGCTTATGTAATATACACTTTATGCTCTATGAACAAATCGTGGATTGTTTTTTAGCCGCTATGCATTGGAGCAGTGGTCGCCAGTAGTTTTGGATTGGCATGGAGGCTAGATTCAGCCGTGATAGCCAAGGAAGTTGTTGGTAAACGATCAGACCATGACCCTTATTAAGGTCATGATGGTTTACGATTGTCCTTAATGGGGATGCCGAATTCAGGTCCGGCTTTACGGAATGCGAAGTTGGCCGAGGGCCAAATAGCGCTTGCCGAGATAGACATGCCAAGCATAGCGGAGTTTTCTGAGTTATGGCTGATGGCTTTAGAATCGATCATCCACTTTAGGTCTCAGTTATAATGATGAATGGTTCAGATAAATTTTTTTTTGTTGCATGAAAATCGCTTCATTTTATCCGAGGGGACGACGAGGACACGCGGCGGGTTCGCTTCATGATTATTTCCTGCTCGGACGAACCGCTGGGAGTGAAAGCAGGAGCCAGAAACCTTGTGGAGCAAAAACTGTCTATGACAGTTACCCGTTGGACCCATTATGTTTATTTTTCGAAAGTTGCTTTGTATGAATTGACTCGACCATACAGAGGATTTTTCAAAAGTGATGTAAGAGGGGTTTTCGCAAAGGTAACCGGAGAGTGTTTCTCACAAATTACTTGCTATATTTGCGACCACGGATTATGTTTTCTCATGCACTTTTGCGCATCAGCGAAGTAGTTTTGCATGAGACCGATCGTGTTTTTTCCATAGGCTGTTTTGTTTTAAAATGTTCTTGTTATACGAAAGTAATGGATGACCGGTTTCATGGAGATAGAAAATCGCAGATTTTAAAGTAGCGATGTTTCCGCTGGATTACACGGGAGATGTTTCCGCTATGATTTCACCTTTGATCTAAAGCTGCTTCGAACTACTCATGGAGTTTTACCAAGGTTATTTCGTTATTTTCGTAGTTCACCGTCGCTATTAGTCTGACGTTGGTACACGCTTCTAGTCGCGAAGTTTGCGATTTAGAGACGACGAGAGTTTTCAGGACTATGTTTGTAACGGTTGGGCTATGCCGCTAGCGTTTTTTATACTAATCTTATTGCTGCGAGAGTTTGCTTTGTCAAAAGCGTTGTCTTGATGCTGAAGCAAAAGTTTTCAAGATGGGATTATACGGGTATAGTATACGCACTATTCCTTTTCTTTTACTTAAAGAAAACGAAGTTAGCCGCTCTCTTCAAGGCTTGTGTACGTTTCTTTAGGAAGCGGATGAGTATGCTTTAGAACGCTGCGGCATCGCTTTCTCGGTTTTTCGAGACTGATCGGTTTGCATGTTCTGCCTGGACAATCAAGGAACGATGGAACAAGACTGGAAATTTTTCCTAAGACTTAGCTTGCTAGACTATCCACCTAGGTCCTAAGTTCCCTAAATTCTACGGCAGTTTTCAAGACGCTTTTGTTCCTGTCCTACTTAAGAATTAAAACCTTTACAAAATTTTATAAGTCGGACATACCTTAGTCTCATCGATGATTCGAGATTTCCTTCTTCCTCCTTCTTCTTTTTTGTCTTCTGAACTGTGTTTCACCTTCCAGAGTGATAGTTTTACGAGAAGGAATGTGTATTCCATCGAAGGTTTTCTTAGCGCTTCGAATGGCCACTTTTGATTCTACGCCACAGGACTTCAAAAGTCTGATACTGAATTTTGTATGAATTGATTTTCGATAAAATCCTGATGAGAATATCGGAGCTTAACGAGAGATATCAACGCCTAAGCTCATGTCTCCGCTTTCTTCAGACTTCCTAAATTGACAGGTGCGCTTTGTATATTGTTGAAAAGTCTATCAAGCTGCTATGAATAGATGTTTCGACTCAACGTGGCAGAATCAGATTGCGTTTTATGTACCAAAGGGATTTTACGAAATCGTTGAAACAAAAGAAGGAGAAGCAGGCTAAGAGGGAGCAATGGACAGGATGTCATTCGGGTGAGGTTCTTAGTTCGTCAAGCCATGAGCGAACTGGTCAAGTCTCAGACCTTGTTGTTTGATATGATTTTGTTTGACTTTACGAATGATGTTTCGTAAAATATTGCCGAGTTTGATCTTACGGAAGTTGTTTCCGTAAGATGTTACCGAATTTTAATATCCGACACTCTCGCTGCGGAGAGCTGTAATTTTGTTCTTAAACTTAATCAGAAATTCTCTCGTTTCCGTAGGATTGATCCAAAGGAGTTTTGAGTAGTTTTCCGAAAGTAAGCTTAGCGGATAAAAGTCGAGAGTTCGCAATGGCGCGAAAATTTTTAGATTTCAGAAAACGTCTTAGTTAACCGGTTTAGGTTTTGAGTAGGTTTATAGAAATCAACTCTGTTCTTCTCAAACTGGTCAAGAAGGACCAAGCTGGCCATATTGCAAATTGGTCGAGAGAGACCGAGCTTGTCGTACGGCGAGCTGGTCGAGACAGACCGAACTTGTCGTATGGCTAACCGGTCGGGACAGTCGGAGTTTTGGCCTCCCTTGGGTGGTTCGGACGGTTGGGAAGCATTGGTAAGCTCTTTTCCCGTTTCGTCGTTTGCTTCCCGAGAGTTGTTCGGAAGAAGTACGGCAGTGGGAATTGGTGACCCGATTTGCCGTGCTTCTATTCCGCGAGTAATCTAGGGTTTCCTCGAGGAGAATAAGTTTTATTTTTCCGAGAGGTTCTCGAAAAATGTTTTTGTAAAACCTTGCTCGCTATGCATTTCTCTAACAAGGTAACAAGATGAATTTTTGGGTTCGATAGATTTTATCGCTGTTCTTCTGTTTAGATAGAGAAATTGCGAGCTCGTTGCGCTCTTCCTGTGGCGGAAAGCCGCGCTAGGTTTTTGATTTGCTCGAGCACCGTGGCGCTTGTGTAAGCTGGTCGAGGAACAGTCGCTGCTGGAGTTGTTTTACCATCATTGACGAAACTGCAAGTTTTTCTTTCATATTTCCGACATCACTTCGATCAAGCGCTTATGCCGTGATGAGTAAGAGTAATCCGTCCCTCCTTCTAGCGCCAAACTGTGGGAACCGAAATTCACACTGTCGATTTTAATGAATAATAATGGAGGAAAGCAGCGAAAATCCTACTTTCCTGAAGGTCCGGATTCTTCGCGACAGCCAAGACAAGTGACCGAATAAATGCGGAAAAGGTTTTGTTAAGATTTGCGACTGGACCTTAAGAAAGGCTGCCTACGCACTTTCGAGGATCAAGTCGGACGAAGTTCAGTTAGAAAGAATTGAACAAGAGATCAAACAGTCTATGCCTGGTTCGCCTAGTATGAGCTGGTCATAGAAACGGGCATGTCAAGATAATGCCTAGGGTTTCTATGTGCGGAGCTCTGAGTAAAAGAATTGTTAGATCCTTCCGAGAGGAACAGAGGTCTGCGGAGAAGATAAAACTAGAACAAGAGGCGCCAGACGTTCTAAGTCCTGCCTCGCTGGCCTAACCACCTAAGTTCTATGTTCTCTAAGCTAGCAGGAGTTCTCTAAGTCTAGATTCTAGGATTTTTCGATCCTCTTCTCCAGCCGGTCCCGTTCCTTTCGCCATTGGGCCCAAGTTTATCTCTTTGGAAATATTCCATTTTCGCCGATCTTCAGAGTTATCCTCGAAGTCTTCACATTTATCCGCTGAAACTTAGCATTTACCCTACTCCGGAGTTAGATAAATCGCCATAGCTTCCATTGGGCTTGGACCTCCAAAATCGTAAGTGAGTCCGTGGACACGCTTTTAAGCCCTCGAACGCTCATACGATTTCTCGAAGATTATCTTTTCCGCAAATAAATCGATAGCCTAAAGAATTGATGTTCGAAGTCGATCGCCCTTTTTACACGATACACTTCAAGGAATAACTAACCTTCCTAGCTCTGGTCGCGAAAACTTTTAGGATAACTCCAATCGAAATAACCGAGGAGCATTAGGTCCGCAGCTAAGGTGTTGTGACTTCACGGAAACCACAAGGTGCGATCTAAATCGACGAAGCTGGGAACAGACTAGATGCACTGCGCTTCCGACCTCGAGGCCAGCATCGGCGAAGCCAGCCGGCGCCGCCAGCATCGGCAAGCCGGGCGCGGCGCCTGGGCCAGCATCGGGCGAAGCCGGCGCTCCGGTGCCAGCATCGGCGAAGCCGGCGCTCGCGCCCGTGCCAGCATCGGCGAAGCCGGCGCTCGTGCCCGGTGCCAGTATGCCGGCGCTGGCGCCGTGCCAGCATCGGCGAAGCCGGCGCCAGTGCCCGGTGCCAGCACGGGCAAGCCGGTACCTGCGCCCGTGCCAGCATCGGCGTTCTGAGGATCTCGACGAGGGCTTCGATTTGATATCTTGATCATTTTCTGGTTCCTCACGGTTTGAGAGAACAACCTCTTTGAAATTTCGAGGCAGATTCTAAGTCGGACAGGCCGGAATTGGCTGACGACCGCACCCGCCAGGACACGGACGCCGTGCCGGGCGCTTGAACTAGCATCGGCGGCGGGCGCCGGTGCCAGCATCGGGCGAAGCCGGAGCCCGGCGCCTGGTGCTAGCATCGACGAGCCGGCGCCCGGCGAGCGGGTGCCCGCGCCCGTGCCGCATAGGCGTTTTGAAGATCTCGCGAGGGCTTCGATTTGATATCTTGATCGCTTTCTGGTTCCTCACGGTTTGAGAGAACGACCTATTCAAGTTTCGGGCAGCTTTTATGTTTAGGTTTTGTGGTGATCGAATCTTGACGCCTTTGGGCGAGCGGACCTTGATTGGGTTGATCCGCCTTTTCGCATCGATCTTTCCAGGGACTCTCGTGACGCCGACGCCCGCCGCCTTCCGGATCTTACTTTCAAGAAATGTTTCAACGAAGAACCCATAAGTAAAAATAATTCTAGCCGCTGATTTCGAGATAACCGCTGACCCCACCAGTGAATATATTCTAATTTGAGAAAATCTCGATAACTTCTTTCAAATTATAATGAGACTTTTGTTTCAAGAAATACTTTCCAGAGACTTTGGCGGAGACTCATAAACGCATAAATATAAATGAAGAGACAAATTTTGGAATCTCAGATCGGGTGTTGATACCATGCCTTTGAGATGTCAAGATCCAGCATGGCTGGGTTTAGGGCAAGACCTAGGTTTACTCGAACTGAGGCTTTGCGATGACAAATCGGCTTTCGCTTTGCCAGTTTGCGATTTTAACCTGACTCGCACCGCTTTAAAATCCGCTAATTGTTATCGGCTTACTTGATTTGTCTGGTACGACCGAGCTACTCGCTAGGAAGTGCTAAACGAATTTCGGCTTTGTATAGCTGCTATGTTATCCTTGTTGGATGTAAGAGAGCCTACCTTTCACAGGCGGCTATTGTCTGTTCATGCTAGAGTTCATTTGTTGTGATCAGCAACAAAGAAATGATGCCACTTTATAGGCATGTTACCGCTTAGAGGTGTGTTTGTATGTTTTGAGTTCTAGAGACGAGGATTTCGTCCGAACGCTTTGAGGAAAAGAATGTCCTTCGAGCGCTAGCGACGCCTCGCAGTGCTGAAGGTCGAAGTTTTCCTGTGCCGCATTACGTGGTGGAAATGTTCGCTGGCTTGAGATGTTTTTGCTAATGTTCGCAGCCAGAACTGTTGTTTCGGTTTGGACGCAGGACCAAGGGGTCGCGTAAGTTTGACCCAGGGAGAAGCGTCTACATTCACAGTGCTTTGTGAAGTGTTGGCCTTCCGGGATTTGTTTGTATATATTAAGGATGACTCGATAACTCTTGGAGCCTTGTCACGAGTGTTTCTTTTCATGCCATGTTTACGGGCATATAGAACTTAGTCGATTGACGATAAGTTTAAATCTTCCGTTAACCATATGGTTGTTAGGACTGAGTTTTGGTATGAAGAGTTTATCGTATGATATCCGATTCTGGGTTATGCGACAAACTTCTTGCATAATAGTCACTTACGCTCTATGACAAATCGTGGATTGTTGTTTTAGCCGCTAAGTTTATTGGAGCAGTGGTCACCAATTAATTGGGCGGCATGAAGGTTGTGCTCAGCCGATAGCCAAGGAAGTTTTGGTAAAGGATTAGACCATGACCCTTTCGTGTTAACATTAAGGTCATGTTAGTTCACGATTTCCTTTTAAGGGGATGCCGAATTCAGGTCCGGGTCCTTTCAAGGCTTGTGAACGTTTTTCTTTCTTTAAGAAGGATGAGTATGCTTAGAATGCGGGCATCGCTCTCGATTTTTCGAGATTAGATCGGTTTGCATGTTCTGCCTCGACATTCAAGGAACAATAGAACAAGACTGGAAAATTGCCTAAGACTTAGCTTGCTAGACTATCCACCTAGGTTCTAAGTTACCTAAATTTTACGGCAGTTTTCTAGACGTTTTCATTCCTTTCCTACAAAAAATTAAAACCTTGACAAATTTTCTAAGTTGGACGCATCTTTAGTCTCTTCGATCGCTCAAGGCTGGCTCTTGCCCGTTCCTCTTTGTTTCGTGACTTCTAACGGTTCATTGTCAAAGGACTTTGAAAAGTTTGATACTGAACGAGAATTGGTTTTTTGATGAAATTATGACGAGAATATCGGAGCTAAAGAGAGATATGAACGCCAAGTTCCTGTTCTCGCTTCTTCAGACTGCTGGTTAAATTGACAATGTGTCCAAGGAACATTACAGAATCGCTGGAAACAAAGGGAGGAGAAGTAGGCGATAACTCAAGAAGGCTAAGGTGGGTGCTTAGACAAATGGAGACATTGGGAAAGACGCCACTGAAAGTGAGGCTCTTAGCTCGCCAGGCTATGAGCGAACTGGTTAGGTCCTGACCTTATCGCTTCATATGATCTTGTATGACTTTACGAATGATGTTTCGAAAATATTGCCGAGCTTGATTTTACGGAAGCTGTTTCCCAAAACGTTGTCGAGCTTTTATTTTACGAGAGTTATTCCGCAAACTGTTTTCTTCCTGAAAATAGACCGTCATATCCATCTTGGGCTCAGTCTTATTTTAAAATCGAAGAGGACCGCTTGTCGCTGCCTGACCCTTCCGGCCGCTTTGGACTTCAGACGCTTTTACAATTTTTCCTAAGAAATCACCTTCGACGTGATGTTGGCTTCTCAAAAGGATCCTAATCCCTCGTATAGTTGTAAAAACTGGTGTTCAAGCTAACCGTGGTCGTTTTATACGATGAATCGAATCCATTCGCCGATCGAACCTTTCATGATTTTTTTTCAGAGCTTTTCACGACGATCTTAATCGACTAAACAGGAGTATTGACTCACGGACTCAAAGATCGAGATACAAAAACTTAGGCAAAGATACACGGTACTGGGACAGGACCGGGCTCATCCTATGACGAGACAGAGAGATCCTCCCCATGGGCAAGGTGGTCGAGACAGCGACATTGTTTTCTTCGTAAAATCTACACGGAAACTCCGATAGAGACGAAACGAAAGCCATTTTGACCTAGACTCAAAGGAGAACAAAGTGAGCTTGCCATGGGCGAGGTGGCCATGGGCGAGGTGACTTCGGTGATAGTTGTCCTCGCCCACGGGCGAGGTGGCCGGGACAGTGGCTTTGTTCTCTTCGTAAAATCTCAACGGAAACTCCGATTGAGATGAAACGAAAGCCATTTTAACCTAGACTCAAAGGAGAACAAAGTAAGCTTGCCATGGGCGAGGTGGCCATGGGAAAGGTGACCTCGGTGATAGTTGTCCTCGCCCACGGGCGAGGTGGCCGGGACAGTGGCTTTGTTCTTTCAGAAATCTCAACGGAAACTCCGATTGAGATTAAACGAAAGCCATTTTGACCTAGACTCAAAGGAGAACAAAATGAGCTTGCCATAGGCGAGGTGGCCGGGACAGTGACTTTGTTATCTTCTTAAAATCTCAACGGAAACTCCAACTGAGACGAAACGAAAGCCATTTTGATCTAGACTCAAAGGAGAACAAAGTGAGCTCTCCCTAAGGCAAACTGGTAAGACTTAGCTCGCCCTATGGCAAGTTGTCCTAGTAAGACCAAGCCCCGACCTTCTTTTGCTTTCCCGTTTGTTCACCGAGAGTTGTTTGTAAGATGTATGGCAGTTGGAGTTTGGACGAGGAGGCATGGTTTGAGGACAGGACGGTCCTTGCCTTACGATGGGATGGACTCGGCAAGAGCCGTCCTCGCCCACGGGCGAGGTGGCCTGTGTTCGGTCCGTCCAATCCATACTTGCTTATGTTTGAGACCTCGTCCGGACTGAATGAATTCTCAATATTCTTTAACTCGTGTTCGCGGAAAACCCTCTTTTACTCTTTCCACCGTTTCCTGGGGACATTTGGTTTTCAGAGATTAAAAAGAGTTGGTTTACCGAGAACTTTTGGGCATTGATTCGACAAGCCGCTTTGGCCGTGGAGAGTAAGAGTAATCCGTCCCCCCTCCTTCTAACGCCAAACTGTGGGAACCGAAATTCACACTGTCGATTTTAATGAATAATAATGGAGGAAAGCAACGAAAACCCTACTTTCCTTGAAGGTCCGGATTCTCTGCAACAGCCAACGACAAGTGACCAAATAAATGCGGAAAAGGTTTTGTTAAGATTTGCGACTGGACCTTAAGAAAGGCTGCCTGCGTACCCCTTTCGAGGATCAAGTCGGACAAAGTTCAGTTAGAAAGAATTGAACAAGAGATCGAACAGCCTATGCCTATGAGCTGCTGGTCATAGAAACGGGCATGTCAAGATAATGCCTAGGGTTTCTATGTGCGGAGCTCTGAGTAAAAGAATTGTTAGATCCTTCCGAGAGGAACAGGGTCTGCGGCGAAGATAAACTAGAACAAGAGGCGGCCAGACGCTCTAAGTCCTGCCTCGCTGGCCTAACCACGTAAGTTCTAAGTCTCTAAGCTAGCAGGAATCTCTAAGTCTAGATTCTAGGATTTTCGGATCCTTTTCTTCTGCCACAGCCCTCCTTATATAGTCGCTTTTAGGTCGGTGGTCCGCTTACCCTTTCGCCATTGGGTCCAAGTTTATCTCTTTGGAGATATTCCATTTTCTGTCGATCTTCTTAGTTATCCTCGAAGTCTTGACATTTATCCGCTGAAACTTAGCATTTATCCTACTCCGGAGTTAGATAAATCGCCATAGCTTCCATTGGGCTTGGACCTCCAAAATCGTAGTGAGTCCGTGGACACGCTTTTAAACCTCGAACGATTTCGAAGATTATCTTTTCCGCCAAATAAATCGATAGCCTAAAGAATCGATGTTCGAAGTCGATCGCCCTTTTTACACTATACACTACGCTGAAGAACTAATCTTCCTAGCTCGGTCGCAAAACTTTGAGGATAACTCCAATCGGTAACCGAGGAGCATTAGGTCCGCAGTTAAGGTGCTGTGACTTCACGGAAGCCACAAGGCGCATCTAAATCGGACGAAGCTGGGAACAGACTAGATGCACGGCGCTGGCCAGCATCGGCGAAGCTGGCTCGAGCCAGCACGGCGAAGTTGCCGCGCCGGCCAGCATCGGTAGCATACCGCGCCGGGCCAGTAAGCGAGCTGCCGCTCGGCGAGCTGGTACGCGCCCGGGCCAGCATCGGTGAGCTGGCCAGGCCAGCATGGGCGAAGCCGCCCGGGCCAGCATCGGGAGCCGCGCCCGCATCCCGCCCCAGAACGGCGAAGCCGGGCGCTCGCACCCGTGCCAGCACGGTGAGCCGGCACCGCGCCCGTGCCAGCATCGGCTAACCGCTCGCCCGTGCCAGCATGGCGAAGCCGCTCGTGCCAAGACGGGCGAAGCCGCACCCGGCGCCCGGTGCCAGCATCGGGCGAGGTGAAGCCCGGCGCCCGTGCCAGCACGGGCGTTCTGAAGATCTCGACGAGGGCTTCGATTTGATATCTTGATCGTTTTCTGGTTCCGCACGGTTTGAGAGAACGACTCTTCAAGTTTCAAGGCAGATTCTTATGTGTTTAGGGTTTTGTGGTGATCGACCTCGACGCCTTTGGGCGAAGCGGACCTTGATTGGGTTGATCAGCCTTTTTCGCACGATCTTTCCGACTCTCGATGCGACCGCCTTCTGATCTTACTTCCAAGAAATGTTTCACCTAAGAACCCATAAGTAAAAAATAATTCTAGTCGCTGATTTGGAGATAACCTTTCACCCCACCAGAGTGGATATTCTAATTTGAGAAAATGTCGATAACTTCTTTCAAATTATACTAGACTTTTGTTTCAAGAAATACTTTCCAGAGACTTTCAGTCATTGATTCCATGATGACATTGTAAATGGCCGGTTAGTCGACGACAGCGAAGTCGACGATCTTGGTGACTTCTTTACCGCGAACGGGAAGCTTGATCGATGTGAGAGTCATTGACATCGCGGTCCGAGAAACCAGTCAGAGGTTTGGGCGATGGTAACGACTTCTCCTAACTCGATGTTCATTCTCCCGAGTGTCACGGAAAATGATGTTGACCGCTGCCCATATCGACGAGGATCCCGGCGACCTCCAGATCTTGTATGACGAGGTCGACACGAGTGGGTCGCAATGACGCTGATTGATCCTACCTGCTTCTTCTTAGTCAAAGGTCATCGCTTCCCTTGGGAGATCGCCGGGGCTGAATCGGATTGAGAGTTAGCTTGTTTCTGCTTTGTGTTAATAGCTTTGATAGCCGGTGACAGTATCGCTGCAGATTGTTACCCTCCAATGATCATATTTACCCTGTGGCGATTATTGTCGCGTTCTTTCGCCGCTCTTCCTCCCGTGATTTTTCTCCTGCTTGGGAAGAATTATCCGACTGAGGAGCCTTCTCATTTTCCGGGGCACAGTCGGATTCGAGGATGAGATCCTTTACGCTGGTCACCCCGCCGAAGTTCTCCTCATGAGTCTTGCGCCAATCTTGCGCCGAATTTTGCAGTTCACGGTTGAGTGGCCGGGTGTTTGGTGAAAGTCACAGTAGACATTTTCGTCAGAGTTCGTGATTCGACCCATGTATTGCCTGATGTCCGACCTTGATCTGGTCCAGAGTTGTTGGCGAAGGTGGGCTCCCCGGTCTCTTTTTTCTTCATGTCGGGCGCTCCTGCCGCTATGGGAGTTTTTCTTTCTACTTCAGAAGTCCCATGATCTCTCGACGATGTCTTGGTCGCTCTTCGCTTTGCGAAGACCTCCTCTCCTCTTCGATGATTATGTAATCCGTGGTCTTTATGAAGCTGGCCCTGACCGTACGCCGTTTCTCCAAGGTTATCCACTTCCTGAGCTTCAACTTGTACCAGCGCTTTTTCGAGCGATCGATGGCATCCTTGTCGCTTATTCCGCTGACCCTAGCCATAACGGTTTTAAACCGTTTAATGAAGTCACGGAGTGACCAGAGCCTAGGATCGACATCAAAGTTTCTCGATCGATTTAACATCGAAAGTATTGCTTGAGAAATTCGAGGCGAAGTTGACGGAAACTTCCAATGGAGTTTCGTTTTAGACAAGAGAACTACTCGAGCTCGCTGGAGGTTCGCGACAAAGAGGCTGCACTCGCCAGAATCTCTCGCTATCTCTGAACTTCGGCCTCCCCATTGCGATCTGGAAACCCTGCAAGCTTCGATCAGTTTTCCGCAGAAGACGCCACCTTGATCTTCCCGGGATCCGAAACCCTGGTCGAGTAGTGAAGGGGGTCTTCTGAGCCTCTTCGAGCAGCAGATCGATCTCGGGTGCAATACTGGTTGCATGGTGAATCTGTGACTTCACTGCTTTAACCTCGACACCGCCATGAGATGATCGTGGAGGTAGCGAATCTCAGGATTCTCGCTGGCAGGTTTCCGAGCTTGTGGGAACCAAATTCACATCACGATTTTAATGGATAAAATCTGGAGGAAAACAAGGAAAACCCTACTTTCCTTGAGGTCCGAATTCTCTGAGACAGCCAACGACAAATGACCAAATAAATTTGGAAAAGGGTTTGTTAAAGTTGGGACTGGACCTTGAGAAAGGCTGCCTACATACCCCTTTCTAGGATCAAGTCGGACGAAGTTCAGTTAAAAGAATTGAACAAGATATCAAACCGCCTGGCGAAGTTCGTCTAGTACGAAGCGGGTCATAGAAACAGAATGTCGAATAATGCCTAGGGTTTCTAAGTGCCGAGCTCTAGAGTAAAATAATTGTCCGATCTTTCCGAGAGGAACAGAGATCTGCGAACAAGATAAGAATAGAACAAGAGGTGGCCAGACGTTCTAGGTCCTGCCTAGCTAGTCTAACCGCCTAAATTCTAAGTTCTCTATGGACGGAGTTTTCTAGGTCTCAAATCTCGATCCCTTTTTTTCTTCTGCTCCAGCTCTCCTTATATAGTTACTTTAGGTCGAAACTTAACATTTATCCTACTTCGGTGAGTTAGATAAACCTTCATAATTCCTATGGGCTTGGATCCCTCCGAGATCGAGGTGGGCCTCTTTGACAAGTTTGGATCCTTGTGGACCGTTTTAGGCCTTTGGGCGCTTATAATGATTTTATCGGTCTTAGTCGAAACTTCGAGAATAACTTTAATCAAACGGCGAGAAGTATGTGGTCCCGGGTCGGGCCACAGCTATACGGAAGATACGGAGTTGAAGTAAGTCGACAGGCCGGATCAGGTCAGCTCGCTGGTCAAGCCGACTGCGCTGAGTCGAGCTCGCCGCGAAAGCACACCCACGCCTCGGTTGAGCTCATCGGGCGAAGCTGACCCGATGCTGGTCGAGCTCGCCCAGCCAGTACTTCACGCCGGTTGAGCTCGCCGCGCAGCTGACCGCTGGTAGAGTTCTACGAAAGTACGCATGGTTGAGCTACGGGCGAAGCTGACTCGCGGCTGGTCGAGCTCGCCCGGCGAAGTACGCCATGTTGGGCTGAGCTTGCCGGGCGAGCTGACTCGCTGCTGGTCGAGCCTCCGGCGAGCACACCCACGCAGTGATTCGCCGGCGAGCTGACCCCTGCGGCTGGTCGAGCTCGCCCGAGTACGCTCCTCGCTGGGCTGAGCTCGCCGCCAGCTGACCCTGCCGGTGGAGCTCGCTGGCGCAGCACACCCGCCGGGTTGAGCTCGCGGGCGAAGCTGACCTGCTGGTCGAGCTCGCCCGGCGAAAGTACGATGTGGGGCTGAGCTCAAGGGCGATCTGACCCGCGGCTGGTCGAACTTGCCTGGCGAAGTACGCCCATGTCGCTGAGCTCGCCGGCGAAGCTGACCACAGATTGGTCGAGCTCGCCTGGCGAAAGCACACCCACCTCGGTGAGCGCCGGCAGCTGACCGCGTTGGTCGAGCTCGCCCGGCGAAAATACCCATGCTGAGCCGCCAGCTGACCCGCTGCAGCTGGTCGAGCTCGCTGGCGAAAGCACACCCACGCCGGGTTGAGCTCGCCGCATCTGACCCGCTGCTGGTCGAGCTCGACCGCGTAGCACGCTTGCTTAGCTCGCCGGGCGAAGCTGACTACAGTTGGTCGAGCTCGCCGACGAGCACACCCACGCCGGGTTGTGCTCGCCGGCGAAGCTGACCTCGTTGGTCGAGCTCGCCTGGCGAAAGTACCGCCGGGTTGAGCTCGGCGAGCTGACCCAGATGACAGTCATATCGCCGGCGAGCTGACCCGCGTGCTGGTCGAGCTAGCCCGGCGAGTACACCCATACCGGGATTGAGCTCACGGGCGAGTACACCCACGCAGGTGGCCGGACAGTGACTTTGTTCTTCAGAAAATCTCAATGGAAACTCCGATTGAGACGAAACGAAAGCCATTTTGATCTAGACTCAAAAGAGAACAAAGGTGAGCTTGCCCTAGGGCGAGGTGGCCATTACAGAGGGCGAGGTGACCCGCGTGATGGTTGTACTTGCCGGCGAGTACACCCACCAGGTGGCCAGGATTGACTTTGTTCTTCAGAAAATCTCAACGGAAACTCCGATTGAGACGAAATGAAAGCCATTTTGATCTAGACTCAATGGAGAATAAAGTTATTTCCAGACGAGACCCGCTAACTCCAAAACATCAAACAGGCCACCAACCGAAAGCAGTCTATTTCGGAATAAGAGGTTTGCTTATCAAATAAAAGAGTATACGACCAGAGGATTCAAAGAAAAGATCGCATTAAAATATAAAGTTACGGAGGACCTATTTCAAAGTCAAAGGAGCTACAAAGGGCTCATTATTAAAGAACAAATTTCAGCAAACATCAGAAATAAAAAAAAGGTACAAACAAAGTCACTCAGGGCAGTGGCCCTCTGAAAAGCGAGACCCCACAACAGATCTCGGAGTATCAGCTCGAACATACCCTCCAAGAGGCCGTTCAGCACCTCCAAAGAAAAGTAGATAACGGCGATACTCCCCCGCGGGATCCCAGTGATCGATCCTGTTATCCAGCCACTCTCGCATGAGCTCCCACCTAGCAAACGTTCTCACACGTTGAATCAGCAGATCACGCTGCGCCATCATATCTCGAACCTGGGTACGATGGAAGATCACCTCGCCAAACAATCTCTGGTGAGCTCCTGTCTCCAAGTCTTAATTAGGGAGCGGCCTCGGGCATCACCTGCCGAATGGGACGAAAAGCTGGTCTCCCTCGGAATCGTCCTGGCTAGCCGCAGTGGAGGAACATAGAAAGGGTGCATTTTTTGCGTTTTTCCCCTCTAATATTCATCATAGATGGCGGACACTGAGAGATCCACGACATTCCCTGGAAAGGCAAAAAGTAAGAAGATAAAGTCTTACTAAACAAAAATTTTAGGTCAGGAGCTTACCACAGGCGCGTCTATGACGCAAAGCCTCCTTGCTCGTCTGATAAGCCACCTCTCGGAAACGACGAGGAATTTCCATTGCTAGCTTTGCCACAGCCCCCCTTTGAATGATACCGGGCGAGATACATCTAGCAATGAAGGAAGATCATGAGCAATAGGTGTCATGTCCCCGATCCTGAGAGGATCGTCTGGATGGACCATTGTGCGTGGAGACGCACCAGACAGGTCATATGACCTAAAGATAAGTGTGTCATGATCTAAGAACGTGGTTAGGGAAATCAGACAGCTGAGACTTAACCAAAATAGGATGGAGACAAGCTTAAAGGAGTTGGTCGAGTGTTTTGGTAGTTGGACGAGGTCTGGGCGAAGCTCGATCAGCTAGGTGAAGCTGTGATGTAGTGCATGATCAGAATGGATCATGGGAGAACTAAGTCTAGGTCTTGAAATAGACCAAGGAACTTAGAGGGATTGAATAAGATAAAGATATCAGTTGTACAAAGTGTATCACAGCTGGGTGATGCGAGCAAGAAGCTCGACCAGCTGGACGGAGCTCACTTGGAGCTCAAGAAGAGTGTGTCAGCTCTCTGAGCTGGATGGACTAGCTCACTCAGCTGGGTCAGCTGGGTATCAGCTCAACTCAGCTTGACTGAGTGTTCGCGTCTCAGGCAGTTGGGCCGGGTCCGGACAGTGGTCGGGCCATGCGGGCAGCCATGTGTGCCGCTGGGCTGGTGGGCTCTTGGGATGGGGCCAGGAGCTTGCCATTCGGTTTGGGTTTGCTTTGGACATGTCCAAGGGTGGTTTGGCAAGCCCAGGACGTCCTGGTAACTGTCATAGGCGAAAGGATGTGATCTGAACCATTGATGAAATCAATGGCCAGAATTGATACCGAAAAGGTGCAATTGTTGGAAAGTAACCACCACTTCCTCTATAAAAGGGAGGGCCAGTCCATGCCTTTACAGGCATACCAGGCATTCATTCTTCACCCTGAAACATAAATAAAAACCAGAGAAAACAGGAAGAAAGTCGGATTGAAGGATCCAATCCCAATAGTGGGATGAAGGCAGGAAAGAGGCAGATTTGAGGGCAATCAAGAGGGGAGTTGAGAACGACCCTCTGGTGAGTTTTGATTAATGTTGGCCACGCCCTGGGATTCCTCTACATCCATAGAAGACACTAAAATAGCCTGGAGAGAAGATAGGAGGCCGGATCTAACTTCTAAGGGCTGAGACAGCCTTGAAGGCAGATGTGTGTAGAAAGGCAGTTTTTTGGACACTGAAGGGGGAAGTTATGCACGACCTTTGGGTGGTGTTTGATCATGGATGAACACATATAAGGCTTCCTCTGTGTCCTGGAAACACATGCAAATGGTCAGAGGAGAAGGGAGAAGGCCAGACTCCACTCCCAAAGGCACGGTCTCAAAGGTGGATGCAGTGCAGAAACTGGTTCCATGGGAGTTCCATGGTATGGAAGAGAGGCACGACCATTGAATGGATCTTATCATTACTGTATGTATGTGATAAGGGCTTGATGGAGGCATGCTCTGGAGGAGCATGGCCGAACCTAATAAGAGGAGGCACATGATCTAATAAGATCAAGTATAAGGTAACAAATTTGATACTGTTAAGCCAAGGTAAGGCACGCCCCTTGAAGACCATATATTGTGATGTAAACAAAGGATCCAGGACCCTAAGAGGAGGGACGGATCATTGTTGATCTACTTCATCCATGTGGGGTGATAGTTAGATGATGTTCATTGGAAAGTGATCCATGATGGATCATAGTTTGATGTTGAGTTTGATCATGGTGTGAACCATGGATCCAACCCATTGGTGAGACACATGGGGGTCCTAGTACCAGAGGAACCATGTGGAGTGCAAGGTCCTATTCGTTTGGATCCAACAGCAAGCAAAGGAGAGGAGTAAGGCTAGTACTTGTTGGTGTGGACAACAAGTATTGTGCTGGTGTGTTTATACAAGGAAGGCCGTGTGTGATCTGATCATGGGAAAGGATGGACGACCTGATCCCTGGATGGTAGATCAAGGTATCTGATCTGATTGATCAAAGGATGCACCGGTGGTAAAAGCAACACTAATCAGGTTCTGTGGGACATGGTTCGATGGCCGGTTAGGAAGTGTGAAGTCTCATCAGTTCTGAGTCATGTGGGGTGGTTGGTTGATTGACTTAGGATCTGATGGGACTTGTTAGTCCATGAAAGGACTTGGTTCCAGGGGAGCACACGACTGAGACATGGTGGTACTAAACCAGGCCTTGGCCTGTTCAGGTATGTAGTCCTTGGCCATCGGCCGGACTGGTCATGGTCGAGATCTCTATGATCCAGAGGGATTCATTGAGATCTGACCATGGATTATTCTTAGTAGTGATTTATCATGATTTATCATGAATTTTATTAGGTTTTACCTAATTGATTTGAAGGTGGTCAGTTATGGCCGGTTTAGTGGGATTTGGCCAAATTCTATGTGAATTAGGCCGGTTCTGATCAATCTGATTGTGGATTCCTCTTAGTGGGGAATTATCAGTATTTTCATGAATTTTAATTAATTTTTGGAGCATGTTTGCTTGAGGTCGTTTTTGCAGCTGAAGACTTCCCGTAGGTACTTTGTCTGTGAGGATGGTTGGCTGAATGACTAAGTACCCAAGGGAAGAGTTTATGTAGGTATAAGGGAGTTGGACGAGTGGACAGGGAGTTGGGAAAAGCTACCTCACAGCGCAATCAGCTGGAAGAGAGTGGGGAACCTCAAGTGAAGTGGTTCAGCTCAGCTAGCTGGATGAGCTAGCTAAACAGTTAAGTCAGCTGGGACAATGAGCTAACAAGCACTGTGGATGTGGCAAAGGTATGATCTATCAATGTTGCATAGATCTAGATAGAATGGTTAGGTGAACGTAACCTCGGATTTTGTATGACTTGGTTTGGGTTCAGCATCGACCTTGGAGATAGCTGGTAGTTGAGTAAACTGACCATTAGCTGAGGTGATGTGACCAGACAAGTGTTAGATTGGTTTTAGACCAATGGTTGTAGATATAATTCCTCTGTGCATAAGTTGAAATGATCTAAGCTAGGGAATGACTAAGGTAGTCTTGAGCTAGGATCTGAGTTAGCCCTCGCCTATGGGCGATGTTTAAAATAAAGGGCGAAATTTTTAGAGGTTCAGTCAGGGTATGGACCGAGCGACGTGAGGCATCGACCGCGGCCTGAGAGGCCGGGTCGGGGTCTTACAAGTTGGTATCAGAGCATGCTTGATCCTGTTAAGGACAGTGCTCAAAGATGTTGAGTTCCAAACCGAAATTATTTCTGAAAACTGAGATGACTTGGACCCTTAGCTGTGGTGAGCCAAGTGAGAGTTGAGGTAAGATTGGGTTTCATGCTTGTGAACGGGGAAGTTCCAAGATGAGCCGGCTTAGCCAAGATGCACTCTCCAAGGGCAAGACCCTGAAAACAGAAAGGTTAGTTTATCTAGTTATTTGGAAGTAATAGACGGATTGTACGATGGATGCAATGCAAGATCTTTGTATGGAAGACCTGGACCAGGGAAGTAACATGGACCAGAGAGTGGCTTAGGTTGAAAGAAACGTGCAACACTCTTGTAGGGGTTAGTGTTATTCCTTGGTGGCCGTTCAAAAAAAGTGAGCATATGCAGTGTTCATGTTGGTCTAAGGAAGACGCTACACGACTAGTACATGAGTGGGCTTGTGATCAGATGGATCAGCTTGGACTCAGTGTAATTCAAGGTAGGATTCCTTAAGATTGAGTGAATGGGATTGATCAATTCCAAGAGGAATTGGAAACACGATGTTAAGTTGCTTAGTGTGATGAGGATTGGGGTATATTATAAACGCTTTTGTGAATGGTATGGGCTGTTCACAGAAGTGTGATGCTTTGGAGAATGGTATGGGACATTTTCCAAATGTGTGATCAACCCGAGATCCAACTCATCTAAGTACTTAATGATCGGAAAAGGGTTGTTCCAGATGGGAACGGTGGGTTGTCCTTGCATAGTGAACGCGGCCGGTGGGCAGAGAATGAGTTCACTAGGTTTGGTGAAGGACATCCCTGTGATGATCACAGTCAGGGTAATTCCTGCGGATCTGAGTATTGATCACAGTCAGGGTAATGCCTGCGGATCTGAGTATTGATCACGCCGGGTAATGCCTGCGGATCTGAGTATTGATCACAGTCAGGGTAATGCATGCGGATCTGAGTATTGATCCTGGACAGGGTAATGCCTGTGGATCTGGTTGTTGTCCGCCTAAAGAATCACGAGGTGATATTAGGTATGGACTGGCTTGGAAAGTATCGGGCCACTCTGGACTGTCACCGGGAGCGCGTGCAGTTCGAGAGTTGGTGTGAATTCCCGATCAGGTTCCAAGGTATACGTCCGATCTCTGGATGCTTAGTGGTGTCAGCAATCCATGTGTATTGGATGCTGAAGAAGGGTTGTGAAGCTTATTTGGCCACAAACGCCACTAAGGAGATCGTAGGGGGTGATGACCCGGATGGGATTCCGCTGGTTCGAGAGTCAATGATGTGGTTCGGGCGCTACAGGGCATTCCCCTTGGTAGGGCTGACCCGTTCATAGTAGATCTGGACCAGGGACGGCCCCAAAGATCCAAAAGTTCCTTGTGTATAGTTCCTGCCGAGATGGCCGAGCTGAAGTCGACCCCGTCTGGGAAGGGACTGATGTCTTGCATATTTTCATATATTTAGCCATCTTTTTATTGCATTCTTTGAGTTGTAGGCTAAGGTTTAGGCATGTCTAGGATCATTTTGCATTCATTTGTCCTCATCAGGTGTTGGAGTATGCTTTGGTGAGATTTGAGGCGTTTGGGAACCTTATGACCCAAAAAAGAAGTGAAGAATCAAGATTGGCCATAAGAAGAGAAGTGAAATCAAGAGAAGAGAGTTGGACCGGGTAGCCTAGACCGGCTACACATACCCGGACGGATCAGACAGGATCAGCCAACCGGATGACCGGGTTGATGCGTCCGGACTCGAGTAACCGGACGGGAGAAGAGACGGACAGCCGGGTGTACACGTCCGGATAAGGACACCCGGTCAGGAGGAACCCGGAGTAGACCAGTCCGGGGTGGCCAGTCCGGGTAGGAGCACCCGGACGATGAGAAGCTGACGGATGGCCGGGGAGACGCGTCCGGGTAGGAGCACCCGGACGGGAGATCAAGACGCGTCCAGACCGAGGGACGACCAGGGTGGCCTGTCCGGCTAGGAGTACCCGGTCGTGAAGAAGGTGCTGAGGACCGGGGTGAGACTACTGATGAGTCGCTGGAGGATGAGGAGAAACAACGGGTTTTGCCGAGGGCTCCCAACGGTCAACGAGGTTTGGCCCTTCAACTTCTTAACCTTGTGTTCGAATCTATATATAAGCATACTTGCTGATCTTGAGTTTATGCAGGGACTAAGAGTGTTTAGCGAGGCTTTGACTCGAAGCTCGCAAATCCAGGATTGCTAACTTCAAGACCACAAGGGCGAGCGAGCTTTTCCGTTCGGCTAAGAGGTAAGGCGCAGAACGCGGCAAGCTGAGCTTCACGCCGAGCTCTCGCTCGGGCGGAAAGGAGAGGAAGAAGGATGGTCGCAGGAGGTGGCAAGCGGCGGATCGCTTGCTGCTGAGTTTCAATGTTTTAAAGAAGCTCGGAGTTTGTTGGTGATTTCGCGAAAGTGCCGGGTTCGGTCGTGAACCTTCACAAGTCTCAACCCGGATTTCTCCTTCGATTCGAGATTGATGAAATGAAGGATTTCATGGCCGAAAGCGCCATGCTGAGTCCTTGGTTCCTCCGTAGAAGAAAGAGTCCGAGACTATGGGAACCTATCGAGGTTTCGAGGATACGTGGAGGCCGGAGCCCATGAGAACGCCGAGGGTGGTGGGAACGCCAAGGCGTGAATGAGGAAGTGGACCAGCCTGCTAGTTCATTTGGGATTTCGTGATCCGGATTTCTCAATGTTGACTTCCTTTGTGAATCGTATTTTTGGCCGTGGCCGCTTTTAGTAATTTTATTCTGCGACCGCTGGAGGTTGCATTCTTATGTTTTGGGACTGGCCGCTGGTGGCTTTGAATCCCGCCGCCTTTTGGCGGCTTTTATGAATATGAAAATTTGCGAGATTTCGCCTTTGTTTTGATTTATACTTTCGTCAAGTGTAGAGGGAAGGATGCGAGTAGTCACTTCAGATCCTAACTTTTTTTGTCGCTGGTCCGATGCTACTTTTAGCGGCGCTTTAGGTGTAAGCAATAAGAGACATGTTTTGGGATCTCAGATAATGATACTATGTCTGTGAGATGTCAAGATCCAGCAAGACTGGGTTTAGGGCAAGACCTAGGTTTACTCTCAGCTTTGAGGCTGTGCGATGACTGATCGGCTTTCGTTTTGCCTGTTAGTGATTTCTTCCTGATTCTTTTCAATTATAGTCCGCGACTAGTCACGCTTATATGACTTGTGTTAAAAGAATCGAGCTATCTTCGAGTTTATCCGAGATGCTAAACCAAAATTTTGGGTTTCTTGTATAGCGCGCTATGATATCCTTTGTCGGATGTAAGAGGACCTTGTAGGTCTGACTACGAGTTTGTATTGAGTGAAACGCTTTTGTGGTCCGCCGGGGCCAATCGACGGGCGGAGTTATTTTAAGTCGCTGGTGGACTGTCTTTGCGGATAATATGAGTTTTGTTATCTTTTAAGAAGTTGCGACGCCTGTTTCTTTGAAGATATGATTTTCGCTTTTCCGCTGATGCGCTTAAGTGAGCATGAAAGATAGAAAGAATTTTATTAAAAATTTCGAGAAGTTCGAAAGTACATGTGCGGATTTTTCGCTTTTGTGGGAGTATAGAGTACGCGACCCAGTCCCCTTTTGGTGAGGGGATAGCTGAACTCGCTGGTTTCGACGAAGCTGCCTACGCATTCTTCGAGGATCAAGCCATCTCGAATTCTGATGGTTGCCGCAGACGCTTTTACTCCCGTCGTTGCCGCTTCGACGCGCTGGTCGGATCGGTGGTTTGTGCGGGGTCGAGCTGTCCGCTTTCACAGCGGTGGACTCGAGGCTTTGTCGCTGTCTTGAATCGTTGCCTGTTTGGATGATTCTGGATCATCTTTCTTTGAGTCCCGAATGTTGTGTGATTCCTTTGCTCGCTTTTGGATGCCGCGGGCGCTCCGATCTTTCGCATTGAACTCGCTAGGTAACAGAGTCTCGATTGTTTCGACTACCCCAGATGGCTGCGGTTCCGGTCGGAGTCGAAACTTGATACCGAGGTGATATGTGGATGGTACTGCCTTCATGGAGTTGATCCAAGGGTTCCCATGATGGCGCTTGTAGATGGCGGGTTGTCGACTACTGCAAACTCGACGATTTTGTAACTTCCTTTGCCATGACCGGAGTTTAATTCTCCGAGGGTCATGGTAGTGACGCCAAAACCCCGCCAAAGGTTTTGGCTCAGTGGACGACTTCCCAAGTGGGATCTTCATCCTGTAGAGGGTGTCGCGAAGATGACGTTGACCGTGCTTCCTGTATCGATGAGAATGCGGCCGACTTCGAGATCCTGGATTACCAGGTCGATTACCAAAGGATCGCGATGAGGTTTGTCGATTCCGACGGTCTCGGTTCCTAAAGCGATTGTGTGGTTAGGAACATCGCTGTCCGGGAACCAGTTGGAACTTGTCTCGCTTTTCGCCCGTAGGCTTTTATCGATGACACGAGTCTTGGTAGAACTGTGATCCGATGATCATGTTTACCCACTGCTGTTGTTCCTTGGTCGTCTGTCTTCTTCCTCGCTTCCTATTGGTTTTCGGTCGCAGCGGTCCTCGGAGACAGTTTTGTTGGTCTTTGGGCGGTCGGAGTCCAGGAGCAAGTCCTTTATACTCTTGACCTTTGATAGTTCGCGGTGAGGAGTTTTGCGGCGAGCCAGAGGCCGAGAACCTTGCAGTTCGTAGTGGAGTGACCTCTGGTCTCGTGGAACTCGCAGTAGGAGTTATCCTTGTACTGGTTCCTGGTCCATGTGTTTCGGAGGTTTTGCCTTGCTCGAGTTGATGGCGTAGTTATGCTCGCGGCGCCTTCCCTTCCGGATGGACGATTTGTCGGCACGAGAGGGTTTCTTCGACGCGGTTTTCTGCGGTCCGTGCTTCTGCGATAGAAGCTTCATCTCTTCTTCCATGATGATGAAGTCCGTTGCCTTGTGGAGAGTATCCTGTATTGTCCGCGGTTTTCCAGTAGTATCCACTTCGAACTTCGACTTGTACCGAGAGTTTTCCTCGGTGCCGATTGCGACATTGTCGCTGATGCCCGTTACTCTGGCCATCACCAGTTTGAACCTCGCATGAAGTCGCGGAGTGACTCGCCTTCCTTCGAGCTAGACTCCATAGATCCACGTCGGACGTTTCTCTGTCCATGAACATGGAGTACTGTTTAAGAAACGCCGAGGCCAGTTGGCGGAAGTTTCGATGGAGTTCCTTTGAGCCGGAGAACCACTCGAGCGCAGCACCTTTGAGGTGCTCGACGAAGAGAAGACAATGACTCTGCTCCCGCTCGCGCTTCGTGCGAGTTTGGCACCTTCCGAGTTGCGATCTGGAAGGATCCGTGGTGCTTTTATCGAGGATCCTTGCACCGCCATGAC
>JAEACV010000338.1:0-41769 GCA_016432835.1 Brassica nigra | reverse complement strand
TATCGGTATCCACACGCTTAGTAAAGTGGCTATGGAACAGATGGTGAACCATTATGCTTGCTACTGGAATAATATCGCCCCAAGATAAGCCCATTTTCGAGCCCCGTCTTACTTGTAAAGAAGAAAGACGGTTCTCTTCGCTTCTGCGTGGATTACAGATCACTCAACAGGGCTACGATCTTGGATAAATACCCTATTCCGGTCATAGATCAACTATTGGATGAACTTCATGGCGCATCTGTGTTCTCCAAACTTGATTTAAGATCAGGGTATCATCAGATCAGGATGGTTGAAGCAGACATTCATAAGACCGCTTTCAGGACAGTGGAAGGGCACTATGAATTTCTAGTCATGCCATTTGGTCTCACTAACGCGCCTGCGACATTCCAAGCGTTGATGAACCAAGTGTTTAAGCCTTTTCTTCATCGGTTTGTATTGGTGTTTTTCGACGATATTCTGATCTACAGTCCTGACCACAAGACTCATGAAGATCATCTACGCCAAGTGTTACAAGTGCTACGAGAACAGAGTTTGTTTGCCAATCAAAAGAAGTATACATTTGGCGTTCAGACAGTTGAATATTTGGATTACATGATCTCGCTATTGAGTTGCTACGATTCTGCAAAAATTACTGCGTTGAATGAGTGGACAGAACCAAAGACAGTCAAGCAACTTCGAGGATTTCTTGGGCTAACAGGTTATTACAGAAAATTTGTAAGGGATTATGGGACAATGGCGAGAGCGTTAACAACCTTATCGAAGAAGGATCAATTTTGTTGGTCGATGGAAGCACAAACAGCATTTGACTAATTGAAATATGCTATGGTTCATGCACCTGTATTGGCATTACCTGACTTCGAGAAGACGTTTGTGGTTGAGTCCGATGCTTCGGTTTTGGTTTGGGAGCGGTTTTGATGCAAGATAAACGTCCTATAGCCGCTCTTTAACCATGCACTAACACGCGAGCAGCAGAAACCGCGCACGAGAGGGAGCTAATGGCAATAGTGATGGCTATCGAAAGTGGAAACACTACTTGTTAGCCGCAAATTTCATGTTCATACGGACCAATGCAGTTTAAAGTTCCTGTTAGAACAAAAAGAGGTGAATCTGGAATATCAAAAGTGGTTAACGAAGATTTTGGGGTTTGACTGAGATATTTTACAAACCGGGCCTGAAAATAAGGCAGCTGATGGGTTATCCAGATGTATGTCTGTTTCTTCCTTGCTACTCTCGACGGTCCCAACGGTTCTACAATGGGAAGATCTGTTTAAGGAAATTAGCGAGGATCAACACATACAGGAGACCATTTCGAAGCTTAACTCTGGTGTCTTACAGTCTAAGAAATATCAGGTTATTGATGGGAAGTTGTGGACAAAACATCGCTTAGTAATACCTAAATCTTCACGTTTCATTACAATAATTCTGTGAGAGGCTCATGACAGTAAAGTGGGTGGTCATTCGGGTATTCTCAAGACAGTGAAGCGCAGTGCAGGGTTTTTCTGAAAAGGATGTTCAAACAGATTCAGAAATATGTGGCTTCGTGTGGATTTGTCAAACTCATAGCACTCAACACTTTCTCCTGCTGGATTACTTCAGCCGCTACCTGTTCCAGAAAAAGTGTGGGATGATATTACCATGGATTTCATTGAGGTCTTCCACATCTAATGGTTTTAATGTGATTCTTGTCGTGATTGATCGCTTTAGGAAGTTTGCACACTTCGTGGGTCTCAAACAACCGCTACAGCCTTGGATGTTGCTAAGAAGTTTGTTACTGAGATTAGTGAAACTACATGGGTTCCTAAAGAGCATCGTATCCCACGAGACGGATCTTCGAGCTCTTACTGGACTGAGGTTTTTCGCTTGCAGGCACTACATTAAAGTATAGCACAGCCGCTTTTACCCTCAAACAGATGGACAATCTGAAGTGTTAAACCGCTGTTTGGAGACTTATCTGAGATGTTTCAGTTCGTCACACCCGCAGTCGTGGAATGCATATTTGGCTTGGGCAGAGTTATGGTATAACACCACTTACCATAAATCTCTGCAAACAATTCGCTTAAAGTACTTTATGGTAGAGATCCTCCCTCTACTGGCGCTTTTAGCCTGGTTCAACTACAAATTTTGAACTAGACTTGGCTTTACGGGAACGCTGATGAGATGTTGGAGGAGTTGAAGCAGAACTTGTTAAGAGTAGGAGATTATGAAGAATCAAGCTGATAAATCACGGAGAGGTGTAGAATTTTGGTTGGTGATATGGTTTACTTGAAGTTACAACCCTATCGCCAGAAGACAGTCACTAAACGTTTTTTGTCAAAAGCTTGCTACCAAATTTTTTGCCCATACAGGGTTGTGGCAAGGATTGGTTCGACGGCGCAAGCTGCAGCCCTTCCGAGGCTCGTGATACATCCTGTTTTTCACGCCTCTAATTGAAGTTGGCTTTGGGTCCTAAGATCAGAGCAATGTTCTTCCCGGGAGTATTACTGCAGAAAAGAACCACTGGAAGCTGAGGATATCTTGGATAAGCGCTTATGATTCAAGGGTGCTTTGGAGTTGTTGATTCATTGGGTGGTAGGTCGCCTCTGAAGATTCTGGATGTTATTGGATGAGTTTCGGGCGATTTTCTTCTTACCAGCTTGAGGGCAAGCTGGATTTCTTTGGGGAGTATTGATAGACTCAAGAAGGTTTACTATCGCAAGAGGAGAGAAAGAAGTGCTGGAAGAGTAACGCTGAAGAATTATGAAGTGTTGGGAATAAAAGAGTTGAGAAACTTCGCTTTTGTAGTCTTGGCCGCTGTGGAAGTTAACTGAAGAGGGGTCGATAAATAGAGTCTGGAGTTCATTCGAAGTCTTTTATGCTTTTTTGTAGTTGTTACTAGACGCTACGAAGTCTATGTACAAGCCGATCGTTGGTGTCAAAATCGGTCACGACGGAATCAATGACTGAAAGTCTCTAGAAAGTATTTTTGAAACAAAAAGTCTCGGATAATTTGAAAAGAAGTTATACGAGATTTTCTCAAATTAGAATATCCACTCTCTGTGAGATCGAAGACTACGGGCGCGGCGCTGACGAGTCCCCGGAAAGATCGGTCCGCTGCCCGCGACATCGATTCGACCACCACAAAACCCTAAACACAAAAGAATCCACTCAAACTTCAAGAGGTCGCTCTTCAAACCGTGGAGGAACCAGAAAACGATCAAGATATCAAATCGAAGCCCTCACCGAGATCTTCAGCCTGGCGCCGGCGGCACTCGCCTCATGCCGGCGGCACCTGTCATGGCCGGCCTGGCGCCGGCACTGCGGACGCGGACGCGGCCTGGCGCCATGCACTCGCCTGGCCGGCCGGGTAACTCGACTACCGGGCGCACCTGCCACGCTGGGCTGGCTCATTAGCGTATTCGACCATACCGGGCGGCATGACGCGGGCCGCCTACGCCGCGCACTGACCTGGCGCCGCGGCACCCGCCGCGCAGGCTGGCTGCGCCGGGCGGCACCTGATCTGGCACCGGGCGGCAACTCCACGCTGGCTGCCCTACCGGCGGCACTCGCGGACGCTGGCCGCCTGGCGCCGGGCGGCACCCGGACTGGGCCGGGCGGCACCCGCGTGGGCGGGCTGGCGCCATGGCGGCACCCGACTGACGCCGGGCACTCGCCACGCAGGCCGCCTAGCCGGGCGGCACCCCAGCCTGGCGCTGTCGACGCCTCGCCCTGGTCTCGGTCCCATCCGGTTCGGTCTGATCCCATCTTGACTTGTTTGGATCAATCATCGTGAGTTTGGGACGATCATACGGAATAAACATCTTCGATTCGCTTGGAATCATCCTCGATGTTTTACGATAGAAACTGAGGGATTGATTTCTCGAGAATATCGATAAAAAAGATCGATTAACTCGAGCATCGATCCTTTAAGCTATACGGTTTATTCTTTCGAGAAAGATCGTTCGAGAACTCGATAAAACGCTTAACGACTAAGACAAGTCCACAGACTTACTTTACGATTTTTCAGGATTCAGGCCCAATCAGGCTATGACGGTTTATCCGATTTCAAACGCCGGATAAACATCAAGCCACCAAATACGGGAAAACTCGAGGATAATTATGAAGATCGACGGAAATGGAATATTTCCAAGAGATAAACTTGGGCCCAAAGGGCAGGTCCATCATCCTAAGGCAAACCGACCTAGAGTGAGTATATAAGGAGAACAAGAGCAGAAGAGAAGAAGATCCGAAAATCCAGAATCTGACTTAGAGAACTTAGAACTTAGGCGGTTAGGCCAGCGAGGCAGGACTTAGAACGCCTGGGTCACCGCTCTAGTTTTATCTTCCCAGACCCCTGTTCTCCTCTCGGCGATCTAACTATATTTACTCAGAGCTCCGCACATAGAAACACTAGGCATTATCTTCGACATGCCCGCTTCTATGACCAACGCCATACTAGACTAACCAGGCCCTAGAACGTCTGGCCGCCTGCCGCGAAATTCGCCTTCCTCGAAGGATCGGACAATTTTTACTTAAGAGCTCCACATAGAAACCCTAGGCTGCTATCTTCGGCATGCCTGCTTCTATGACAAACGCCATACTAGATTTAACCCGCCAGACGGTTTGATCTCTTGTTCAATTTTTCTAACTGAACTACGTCCGACTTGATCCTCGAAGGGGTAATGAGGCAGCCTTTCTTAAGGTCCAGTCCCAAATCTTAACCAAACCTTTTCCGCGATTTATTCGTCACTTGTCGTTGGCTGTCGCAGAGAATCCGGACCTTCAGGGAAAGTCGGGTTAACTTGGCTTTCCTCCGCTTTTATTCATTAAAATCGACGTGAATTTCGTTCCCACAATCGTTATGAGATCTTCGATGAGAGTGAAGCTTGTCATGAGAGTGTAACTCGAGATCGCATTTCAAAGTGTAAACAATTCTTATTGATATACAAAGGAATCATTCATAGTCTGTTCTACAAATATCTGAAGTCTATCACCATCTTCGCCATATCTATCTCCTTTTTCCTCGCCATTGTCGCCTTTATTCGTCTCCGGAGCCGTGTTATCCCAATGAAGAAGCTTCTCATGAGTTTTCACTAAACCTAACATTCAAGTTCTCAACTCTGTTCTTCGCTTCGTTTTGTCAATTATCGATTTCTCAAGTGTGTCTTTTTCTCTGTTCATGCTCTGTAATTAATAACTACGTTGATTTATTGTTTGTATATGTAAACTTGATATAAACAGAATATACTCTCAATCTGTTTCAATTTACATCCCCTTTGATCGCAAGTTAGAGCTTGTTACATAAAAGAAGCTTCTATAGCTCAAAAATCATATATACTAGCAAATGATCTCAGACCAAAAATGTAACTAGGGACCTGACTATCTGTTCTGAAGATTTGATCTTTTATGCATCATCAAGCCACCATTAATACCGAACTTCAAGCTTCTTCCAAGTCGCTCCAAGTTCGGCTTCTAGTTGTTTACTTTTTGGGTAAGCTATTCCACCTGAGTTAACAAAAGTTCCGAACGACCTTTGATCATTGGTGGTGATGCTCAAGTACATGGAACCAGCTCAGGATGGAGATCAGGACATCAGATCATTTCAACCGAAGTTTCACCCATCCAACCGTATCGATCAGACTTATCGCGTTGCACCGGATCAACCCGTGACGTCCGAAAGGAGCAAAGGCTGAAACCACGACTCAGCCAAACTGGACCGAACCAGAGACAACCTTTTTCCGACCAACTCGCCAAGCTAAGACTAATGTAAGCTAGAATTAACTTTGATCGAGAAATCGATTCAGACCAAAGCTTTCTTTGGCCCGCTTGATCCGTATCGCGATGTTCCACGACGGATGATGGTTTGTTCGACAAGTTCGACTGTTCATGAACTTTGATCATCTGAATTTTACTAAGTCAAGGATCCTTAAGCATTCAAGATTTGGGTCATGTTGGGTCGGTGCTCGTCATGAAGGGATACAATTCGCTGGTGGGAACCAAATTCACACCGCCAATTTCTGATAAGTAAGATTGAGGAAAGCCAAGTAAACCCGACTTTCCTTGAAGGTCCGGATTCTCGCTGCCACACGTAAATCGATAAAGTAAACAAGAAAAATGGGATTTGAAATATTTGCCCGGCATGCTTTTATTAGATAAGAGAACGAGTACAAGGATTCTCCAAAGACAAAGAGATTTATGATTTAAAGAAAAGATAGAGTCGCAGGCAGCCAAACGCCCTAAGCCTTGCTCCGCTAGTCTAACCACCTAAACCCTAGTTCTTCTAAGCTAGCAGGATGCTCTAAGTCTAATTCTCGGATTTTGGGATGCTCTTTCTCCTCTCGCTTGCTCCTTATATACCCACTCCCAGTCGGTTTGCCTTAGGATGATGGGCCTCGCTTTGGGCCCAAGCTTATCTCTTCGGAAATGTTCCATTTTCGGCTTCGTAATCATCCCCGTTTTCCGCTATCTTTCGATGACTTGATGTTTATCCGACGTTTCGGAAATCGGATAAACCGCCATAGCCCGATTGGGCCTGAATTCTGAAAATCGTAAGTAAGTCCGTGGACTTGTCTTTAAGTCGTTAAACGCTTTATACGCATTTCTCGAAAGATGATCTTTTCGGAGAATAAACCGATAGCTTAAAGGATCGATGTTCAAGTTAATCGATCTTTGTTTTATAATGATATCTTCTACGAGAAATCCAATCCTCCAGCTTCCATCGAAACATTGAGGATGGTTCCAACCAATCAAAGATGTTTATTCCGTAGCCTTGATTGTACCAAACTCACGACTGATCCCAACAAGCCAAGATGGGATCGGACCGAAAACAATGGGACCGAGACCAGGACGCAGGGCCGGACCGGCGCCAGACCAGGGTGCCGCCGGCGCCGGGCCGCCCGGGTTGTGACGGGCGCCGGCGCCAGGCCGGCTCGCTGGCCAGGTCGGCCCGCTGCCCGTGCCGCCGGGCGCCAGGGTTCGGTGCTGCCGGGCTTGTCGCTGTCCGCGGGTTTTCCGCTGTTCGATCTTTCCGCTAGCTCGTAAGGGAAATCTTTGAGTTTGAAGGATCTGGCCGTAGATTTCGAGATAACCATTTTGACCCTAACAGTTAGCCCCAGTACCGTAAGATCGAGACGCATTTTATGGGCGAAAGTGATTTGAATTTTTGAAAATCGAAATTTTCGCTAAGGATTTTTCCGCAGGAAACCTGTGTCTTCACCTCCCTTTTCTTATAAATAGCCAACCTTCCCTTCTCATTCTTCAATATCTTTCAAATTTCTTCTCTCTCAAGAAAGAAAATGTCTTCATCCCAAGTTGAAAAGAGTGATTCCGATGTTGAGATGGGCGAGGCCGCCAAGCTCCATCGGTTCGGCCAGTCAAGCTCCCGCCGCTCAGGCCGCTCAAGAGGCTATTCGGTCCCTGACTGATGGGTTTGATTCTTTCAAGGCTAAGCTATCCCGCAGTGCTGCCAGAGGCTCAAAGCGGGCGAGGACTGAGACGCCGACTTCCTTCCGCTGCTCCAACTCCTTTGCCTCGCTCCTTCGGTTCCCAGCCCCAAGTCCCATCCGATGCCCTCCGCCTACAGAAGGGGTTATTGTTCCTGAACAGACTCTTGATGTTCAGATCCATCCATCGGTTCTTCGACTGTTCGATCGATCTCCTAAGAGAGGACGGGAGAATCTGCACTCTCTTCCCCCGCGAAGAGGGAACTCGTCTTGGGACTGCCAGCGGCTGGTGCCGCACGCTGCCCAAGGGAAGGGCAAGGGCTGGCGGCGTCCGAGCAAAAGCCGGGTGCGAAGAGCTGGGAAAGTTAACTCTCGAGTCATGCCGGCCATCGCTCCAAGGTTCGATTTTAATTTGTCCGCAATTTGCACCGCTTACGATGATACTTTACTTCCTTTTTGGGCAGTTTGTGTCGCTGATTGACGGAATGCTTGGCGAAAAGGGTCGGAAGTCATTCGCCTATCAAGGAACCGGAGTCGCGCAGGGCCTGAAGCGCATTTAAGGCTGCATTGCAGACCGCCGAGGACACCCATGCTGCCAGACGCCCCAGCTTGAGGTTCGATCAGCGATCTTGAGCCGACCTTGGGAAGACCGCGAAGTTCGTACTCAAGGTGAAGAAAGAGAAGAGGAGTAACCGGAAGTCCGCCGCCTTCAGAGAAGGTTCAGGCTCACGAGGAGATGAGCCACCGTGAGATCCTCGGAGGTTGCCGATGCCACGACTTCTATGGTCGTTCGACGAGGATGGCCATCCTGTTTGAGTCCTTGATAGCCATCCGCAAGAGGGACTTGGCTTTAGCGGGATCGAGGGGAGTTTGAATGAGCTCGAAGTTGCTTCGAGGTAATGAGGCCCCGCCTTTGGACTGGAGGAAGCCAGATTATCGCCCCAGAAGCGAGAGTGGGCGGCCACCGAGGGAGATTTCGATTCGATCCGCCGCCTGCAAGCTGAATGCACCCTAGCTCCACCTCAAAACTCAGAAGATCAGGAGCCGCGGGAGAAGATTACAGGTTGGCTGACGCAGGCGGTAGTGGCGAGCGCGACGAGGGAGGCGATGGCAGGCTGTCCTCCGCCAGTGAGGATGAAGATGACGCCCTGGAGCGTCTAGGTTTATCAATCCCTTCTGGGATTTCGTTTTATGTGTTTCGCCGCTTAAGAGGCCATGATGTATTTACCGGACTGGCCTGGTGGCTTCAATCCCTGCCCCTTTTGGGGTTTTGTTTGAATTTCGCAGTCTCAATCTATGAAACGCTGATTATTTATGAACTTCAGTTTTCAAGTATGAGAAAGAGGGTGAGTTGTCGCCTCATTCCTAGTTCTCCCGATGATCACCGTATCTATTGTTCTGATAAAGCGAGATTTTCCGCGGTTTACCGATTTACGCAAAAACTCGTGAAACGAACAGCTTAAGTGAAGAGACAAATTTTGATCTCGTGATACCATACTATGTCTGTGAGATGTCAAGATCCAGCGTGGCTGGGCTTAGGCAAGACCTAGGTTTACTCTGACTGAGGCTTCATGGCGACAAATCGCTTTCGCTTTTGTTCGCTTGGCGATTTTAACCTGACTCGCACCGCTTAAAATCCGGAATTGTTGTCGGCTTATATGATTTGTTTATGCGGAGTCGAAGCTACTTTTACGTAAGAGCTAGACCAAAATTTTGATTTCTTGTATAGCTATGTTTATCCTTGTCGGATGTAAGAGAGCCTACCCTCAAGGGCTGCTATTTGTCCGCTTAGACGCAGTTCGCTGTTGTGATCAGCAACAACGAAATGATACCGCTGAGGTGCTTGTATGTTCAGAGACTAAGATTTCGCTCGCAATGTTTTCAGAATGTCCTTCTGCCTAGAATGAATGCCTCGCAGTGCTGAAGGTTGATTTTCCTCGCGATCCTCGTTGAAACTGCGTTTCTTGGACGCGACCAAGGGCGCGTAAGTTTGACCCAGGAGAAGCGCCTACATTCACAGTGCTTCGTGAAGTGTTGGCCATCCGGGATTTGTTTTTGGATGATAATCGCTAATGGATACTAGATCCGTTGTTGTGGCCGCTGCTGATTTTGAAAAGTCGTGAAAAGTTTCAAAATTTTAGAGTCTTCAAATTTGTGGGAGTATACGAGTATACGCATCTACTCCCCTTTTTTAAATTGGGGATAGCTGAACTACCGACGGCGAAGTTGCCTACGCACTTGTCTAGGATCGCCATCTCAGAAGTTCTTTGTACCACGCTTTATCGCTAGTAGTATTTTTGAGGTGCATCGATTCCAAGTTCTCGGATTTTGACGCCTTGCATGTTTGCGATTTGGTATGAGCCTGGTCGGACTACTTTTATGACTTTGTACGGTCCTTCAGCCTTTCCAGTTTTCCTGCTTCGCTCGGCAGTGTTTTGAAGACTTTATGTAAGACTAAATCGCTTCTTTGAACCTCGCGATGGCGACGCTTGAGTTGTAGTAATTCGCGGCAGCTGTTGGTAATTTGATTCAATGAGTGCTCTTAGTCGCTGGGCGCTCATTGATGAGATCGGAGATTGTCCAGTATGGAGTTTCACCGTAGCCCGCCTGGGGTTGTACGATGCACCAAAGAACTCCTTCGAGCTCTTCCGCCCATCATCGCCTCTTCTTGCGCTTCAGCGTTGAGTCCGGCCAAGGACGGTTTTGTTGATGGTTTCTGCCTGTCCGCTGCGGATATCCGGGAGTTGACTTTGTAAGTCGTATTTTCCATTTTTCGCAGAATGCTTCAATCGAAAGTGAGATAAATTGAGATCCATTATCTGTTACGATTTCGACGGGACCCCATGTCTAGTTATGATATGTTTCCGACGGTTCTCGACTTGTGTGTCTTTGATACTGCAGGATTCTGCTTCTACCCATTTGGAAAAGAAACCGTAGGACTAGGAGGAAGCGCTTTTGTTTTGATGGGTGATAGGTCCGACGATGTCCATGGACCATCGCATGAAAGGATAGGGGACGAGATTGAGGAGAGGATCTCCGGGTCGATGGATTGTTGGAGCATGCCTTTGGCATTTTCGCGACTTCCGGCAAATTCTCGCAGTCTTTACCATGGTTGGCCAATAATAACCGTATGCTTGATTTTGATCAGAGAGATCTTCCGCCAGAATGATTTCCGCGATGATCCAGAATGGACCTCCTTCATGATTCTTTTCGCCTTTTTCCTTCTGCGCATGCCATGAGAGGACCAGAGAAACACCACTTATAAATTCTCCTCTATCGCGGACGCATCGCGTCGCTGGTTTTCATTTCTTTACGAGCCGCCCATTTTTCGCGGTAAGGTTCCATTCACGATATAGGCTCGGATTGGTTCTAACCAAGGGCTGTCGCAGCCATACTCGGGTTGGGTTCACATCCGCCTCCTGATCCTCGATTAGATTGACGCACCACCGGTGGTCCGATGCTTGATGCTCGGCGAATTCGACCGGGATTACTCTTTGGAGCCCTGGATCTGAGCTGAGGCGGCAGCCAAGGCGCCGCCTGACGCTTTCCCGAAGCGAGGAATTTGGTCAGGGCTTAACTGGTCGAAATTTCGAGCCAGTTCTTGGACGAAGTTTTAGATATGGCCCATCCTTTCGCCTCTTGCCTCATATTCTCCGCTGTATTGATTGGCTTATCAACTGAGAATCGCAGTAAGCGTGAATATTACGGATTTTAACCCATGGGCCAGCCGCAAGCTCGCATGAGTGCTTCAGATTCTGCCTCATTGTTTGAAGCATGAAAAGCCAATCGGAAGGACTGTTCTAGGATTTCCCGCTAGAGAGGTGAGTCGATTCGATTCGACCCTTGTTTGGATGAAGATCCACGACGGGAGGACCCAAGTTGAGTTTGGTTCCTCGCTAGTCATGTTTCTAGTGGGTAACTCTACCAAGAAATCCGCAAGTACTTGGGACTTTGGCGCACGCCCCTGATATTCGGACGTCAGATTCACTCAGTTCGATTGCCCATTTTGGCGAGCCTACCGGATTTACTCGACTATGCAGGATTATCCGCGAAGGGAACGTGGTGAGAACCACTATAGTATGAGACTGGAAGTATGGTCTTAGTTTTCTTTGCCGAGGTTATGACGGCGAATGCTTATTTTTCCATTAGCTGGTATCGAAGCTCGCGATCCAGTAATGTCTTGCTTACGTAAAGATTGGCTTTGTTCGCCGCTTTCTCGACAAGACGCCACTGACCCGCATGGAAACTGCGCATATAGAGGAAAAGAGGTTCACCTTCCAACCGGTTTTATGAGGACTGGTGGAGTGGCCGTAATGTTTCAATTGTTGGAAAGCTTTTCACATTGCTCGACCATTCGAACTTCTTGTTTCCCTTCAATTTTCGTGAAACGGTAGGCACTTATCCGTGGAGCGAGATGAAACGGTTCAAAGCCGACTCTTCCGTTAGCCTCGACTTCGCTGGTTCTCGGGAGGCCATCGCTATTAGTGCCGATTTGTTTAGGTTGGCCTCGATTCCGATACGCTACAGGTATCCGAGGAATTCTCCGATGCCACCGCTAATCTACATTTTGCCGGGTCGAGTTTCATGTTATGCTGGTTGAGTCGCAAAACATTCCTCTAGTGGGCTATATGATCGGTTCGCCAAGAGATTTTACGAGCATGTCATCAATGTATACTTCCATAGTGTTTCCGAAGTTGCTCGGCAAACATTTTGTTGACGAAGTCGCTGATATGTTGCACCGCGCTTTTAAGACCGAAAGGCATTACCTTGTAGCAATACGCTCCGCCGGTCTGTGATGAATGCAGTTTTTCGCGTCGCCGGATTCATCATGATCTGATTGTATCCGGAAAGCGCCCATGAATGACGTAGCTTGTTTCGGGTTGCTTCACCAGTCGGTCGATGTGTGGGAGCGGAAGCAATCCTTTGACAGGCTTTATTCAGATCCGCGAAATCGACAGACTCGCCATTTGCCGCTTTTTCTTTTTACCACGACAGGTTGGCAAGCCAGTCCGATACCTGACTTCGTTATCGACTCTACTTTGAGGAGTCTTTCGACTTCCTATTGACGCGGTGGCACGCCAGGTCCCAGCTTTCGCCTCTCTTTTGTTTTACGGGTTTGTGAGTTGGGTCGATGTTAACTTCGTGACATGTTACGCTTAATGTCGATTCCCGGCATATCCTCCGCAGCCCGCGAACGCATCGAGGTTCTTTTGAGGCATGCGATGAGCTCTGCTTTTATTGGTTCGCTGGAGGTTAGCTCCGATCTCGGCACACCGCTCCGGAAAGAATCGCCGACAAATTGAGACCACCGGTTCGCAGGTTGGTTCACGCTTCCCTTCCAGGCCTCAGCTTGGGACTGCCGAAGGTTTCCGCGAGTGAATCGCTTGCTTTTTTCGAGAGGTTTCGATTTCAGAGTTTTTCCGCTTTAGTTCGGTAGCAGGTAGATCTGCGCTGTTCGCGGACTACCATGTATTGTTTCGACTCAAAGGCGCTGGGAACTCGAGGCATGTGGAATGTTGATGGGATCGCCTCATGGAGTTTAGCCAGGAGTTCCAACTATCGCGATTGTAGGATGTGGACCATCGATCACCAGGAATTCGCGTTTTTGGCGACTTTGACTAGGAGGTTAGTCGAGCCGAGGGTCATAATTTCTCCCGAGAACTTAATACTGGGCTGGGGTCATCTGTAAGGATGCTTAGATCGACGCCATCCTCTCGAGGGTGCTTTTGTAGATAATATTAGCCGCAGCATCCGTGTCGACTAATATCCTTGCTACGCCAATATCCTGGATCGTGAGTTCTATTACGAGGAGATCGGTGAGGTTTGACCTGTTGGGGTCAAAATCGGTCAATGACAAAATCGCCACCAAAAATCCTCGAAGAAAAGCCAAGCGACGATCAAAGCCAAGAAACGGGTCGCCGCCGATAAAACTCACGGAAGGTCGCCTTCCCCGCCTGGCACCAGCGGCAAGGGTCCTGCGCCCATCCGCGTAATCATCTCATAATCTCGGCAATGGCAGCATCTTGGTTCCTTAAAACCCATGTCCGACAGTCCGAGATCTACAATGGTTGTTCCGAAAGCCTTCCCGATTGTTTAAAGATTCATCTTTAACACATCTAAAGCTCGGCCACATTGCTCGCATCCTCGACGACGGAAAATCTACAAATCCAAGTCCATCTCAAATCCCGATACCGAGGAATCTCGCTGGATTAGAAACGACATCTCAAATCTACCGCTAAAGACCTTCCCAAACTCAAAAGATCTCCCGCAAACGATGACAGGGAAAGATCGAACAACGAAAACCCACGGAAGGCAAGACGCCTGGCGCCGGGCGGACGCTGGACGCTGGCCGCCTATGCCGGGCGGCACCCCGTCTGCCGGGCGCACGCTGGACGCTGGCTGGCTCATGCCGCGGCACTCGCCTACCGGGCGGCGGACGCTGGCTGGCCTATGCCGGGCGCACGCTGGACGCTGGCTGGCCTGGCGCCAGCGGCACTCGCCTGGCACCGGGCGGACGCTGGCCGGGCCTGGCGCTGGCGGCACTCGCCTGGCACCGGCGCAAGCCACACGGGCCGCCTGGCGCCGGCGCACCCGCCATGCCGGGCGTAAATCACGCTGGCCGCCTGGCCGGGCGGCATTCGCCTGCCGGCACCCGTCTGGTCGGCCTGGCCGGTCCGCGCCACCGCCCGATCTCGGTCCTTTCGTGCCCGGTTCAATCCCATCTTAGCTTGTTCAGATCAATCTACGCAAGTTTGGTACGATCACGTTACTCTAACGCCACTTCTCGACTAAACAAGGAATTGAGGTTCCTTCGAAGCACCAAACCTTCAAAGACCGCCCTTTCAAAACCGTAAAACGCCTTAAACGGCCTAACGTGGCCAAACGCCCACTTACGATTTTCCGAAAAGAAGGATAACTATGAAGGTTTATCTTTATCCTCACATAAGAGATAAATGTCAAGTTTCCAGAAGATAAATGTCAAGATTCAAGATAAATGTCAAGTTTCCGATAAACACGAAGATGGACGAAAATGGAAAAGCCCGACTCAGCCCGCGAAGATAGACCGCCTTAAGGAGTATATAAAGAGAGCTTTGAGCAAGAAGCAAACCAGATCACAAACTTTCAAGCACTTAGAGCGATTTAGCATTCTTCTGTTTTCACTACCGAAGCCGCGACTAACCAGATAGACTTAGCACCAGACTAGCGGATTCCTTGACAGCCCTACGGCCGCATTTTTCTTGTTGTACACGCCAAACAAGAATCCAGAAATAAGATCTCTTTCGCCAACTTTACGATTTCTATTTTCGCAACTTTATTCTCTGTTTGATTGTTTCGCAGCGCCCAGCAGATATCCGGACCTTCAAGGAAGATCGGTTAACTCGGTTTTCCTCCAAAAATCTTTATCGAAATTGACGCTATAATTTCGGTTCCTACAACCGACGGGCCGCTGCTCGATCCTCGAAGATACGATGTTATGGGCTGACGAAGAAGTCATACTGAACTTCAATCGATCGGTGGTTTTCGAAGTTAGAGAATCCGCCCCCTCCTTCTAGCCAACTGTGGGAACCAAATTCACACTGTTGGTGTCAAAATCGGTCACAACGAATCAATGACTGAAAGTCTCTAGAAAGTATTTCTTGAAACAAAAGTCTCGGATAATTTGAAAAGAAGTTATACGAGATTTTCAAATTAGAATATCCACTCTCTGTGAGATCAGAAGACTACGGCGTGGCGCGACGAAGGCCCCCGAAAGATCGGGTCCGCCGCCAAGGACGCCAAGATTCGATCACCACAAAACCCTAAACACAAAAGAATCTGCCTCAAACTTCAAGAGGTCGTTCTCTCAAACCGTGAGGAACCAGAAAACGATCAAGATATCAAATCGAAGCCCTCGCCGAGATCTTCAGCCTGGCGCCGGCGGCACCGGCCTGGCGCCGGCGGCACCCGTCACGCGGGCTGGCCTATGCCGGCGGCACTCGCTGCTGGCCGCCTGGCGCCGGGCGCACTCGCCTGGCGCCGCAGCACTGGCCACGGACCGCCTGGCGCCGGGCGGCATCCTCGCCTAGCCGGGCGGCACTGCCACGCTGGCCGCCTGGAGCCGGGCGGCACTCGCCTGGCGCCGGCGGCACCGCCACGCTGGCTGGCCTGGCGCCGGTCGACGGCCCTCGTCCTGGTCTCGGTCCCATCGTGTTCGGTCTGATCCCATCTTGGTTTGTTTGGATCAATCATCGTGAGCTTGGGACGATCACGGCTACGAATAAACATCCTTCGACTCGATTGGAATCGCCCTCGATGTTTTACGACACAAAACTAGAAGGATTGGATTTCTCAGAAGATATTGTATAAAACAAGGTCGATTAACTTGAACATCGATCCTTTAGGCTATACGGTTTATTTTACGAGAAAAATAGTCTTCCGAAATCGTGATAAAACGCTCAACGACTTAAGACAAGTCCACGGACTTACTTACGATTTTAAGAATTCAGGCCCAATCATGCTATGACGGTTTATCCGATTTCTAACATCGGATAAACATCAAGTCACCAAAACTCGAGGATAATTACGAAGATCGACGAAAATGGAATACTTCTGAAGAGATAAGCTTGGGCCCAAAGGCGAGGTCCATCATCTTAAGGCAAACCGACCTAGGAGTGAGTATATAAGGAGAGCAAGAGCAGAGGAGAGGAGGATCCGAAATCCTAGAATCTAGACTTAGAGAACTCCCGCTAGCTTAGAGAACTTAGAACTTAGGCGTTAGGCCAGCGAGGCAGGACTTAGAACGCCTGGCTTCTTGTTCTAGTTTTATCTTCTCCAAGAGACCCTGTTCCTCTCGGAAGGATCTAAATATACTTTTACTCAGAGCTCCGCACATAGAAACCCTAGGCATGATCTTCGACATGCCCGCTTCTATGACCAACGCCATACTAGACTAACCAGGCCCTAGAACGCCTTGCCTCCTGCAAGAATCTCCGCTCCTCTCGAAGGATCGGACAATTATTTTACTTCAGTTCCGCACATAGAAACCCTAGGCATTATCTTCGACATGCCTGTTTCTATGACAACGCCATACTAGATCTAACCCGCCCAGACGGTTCGATCTCTTGTTCAATTCTTTCTAAACTGAACTACGTCCGACTTGATCCTCGAAGGTACGAGGCAGCCTTTCTTAAGGTCCAGTCTCAAATCTTAACAAATCTTTTTCCGCATTTATTCGGTCACTTGTCGTTGGCTGTCGAGAATCCTGACCTTCAAGGAAAGTCGGGTTAACTTGGCTTTCCTCCGCAATCTTATTCATTAAAATTGACGGTTGAATTTCGGTTCCTACAGTTTGGCGCTAGAAGGAGGGGGACGGATTACTTTACTCATACGGCCGCAAAGCTTGATCGAACCGATGTCCGAAATATGAAAGAAAAGTTGCAGTTTGCGCCAACGATGGTAAAACAACTCCAGCAGCGACTGTTCCTACGGCCAACGCCACGCAAACGCCACGGTGCTCGAAAGCAAATCAAAACCTAGCCGCTTTCCGCCACAGGAAGAGCACGAAAACGAACTCGCAATTTCTATCTAAACAGAAAGGGCAACGATAAAATCTATCAAACCCCAAAAATTCGCCTTGTTACCAAGTTAGAGAAATCGAACGAGCAAGGTTTCTACGAAAACGCTTTTCGAGAACCTCTCGAAAATAAAACTTATTCTCCTCAAACCTTGGGGAAACCCTATATTACAAGGAACAGAAGCACGGCAAATCGGTTCACCGATTCCCACCGCCATACTTCTTACAAACAACTCTCGAGGAACAAACGGAAAACGAAGGAGGTCGGAGCTTGATCTTACTAGGACGACTTGCCATAGGGTAAGATCAGTCTTCCCAGTCCTCCTTAGTAAGAGCCCACTTTGTTCTCCTTTGTGTCTAGGTCAAAATGCTTTCGCTTCATCTCAATCGGAGTTTCCGCTGAGATTTTACGAAGAGAACAAAGTCACTGTCCCGGCCACCTCGCCGTGGGCAAGGACAAACATTACCGAGGCCACCTCACTCCGACATGGCTACCTCGCCACAGGGCGAACTCACCTTCGTTATCCTTTGAGTTTAGATCAAAGTGGCTTTCGCTTCGCCTCAATCGGAGTTTCCGCTGAGATTTTACTTAAGGGAACAAAATCACTCTCCGCCACCTCGCCCATGGACGAGAACAACCATCACCAAGGTCACCTTGCCCATGGCCACCTCGCCTGTGGAAACCTCACTTTGCTCTCCTTTGATTCTAGGTCAAGATGGTTTTCGTTTCGCCTCAATCGGAGCTTCCGCTGAGATTTTACGAAGAAAACAATGTCGCTGTCTCACCACCTCGCCCATGAGAAGGATCTCTGTCCCGCCATAGATGAGACCGGTCCTGTCTCAGTACCATGCACCTTTGCCTGAGTTTTCGTGAACTCGATCTTTGAGTCCGTGGAGCCCCGGGATCGACGGCGAGCAACAGCAGCATCGCCGGACTGGACACGGCATCGGGCGCAGGCGCTGGCCGAGGGACCGACCACGCCGCCCGGGCGCAGGCTATCCTCTCCGCCCGCCGGGCGTAAGCCCGCTGCTTCGCCTGGCGCCGTGGAAAGAGTCCTGGCGCCCATCCATGCAGTCGCTCGGATCTCGGCAACGGCAACGGCAACATCTTGGTCCCATAAACCCGTGTTCGGATTGTTCGAGAAACACGACGATTCTTCCGCAAAGCCTTCACGATTGTTTAAAAGATTCATCTTTTAAACGTCTAAAGTCTGAAGCCTCATTACTCAAACCTCAAGACGGAAAGTCTACTTAATCCAAGTCCATCTCAATCCCGATACTCGAGGAGTCTCGCTGGATTAGAAACGATTATCTCGAATTTACGGCTAAAGATCCTTCCAAACTCAAAGATTTCCGCACTAACGACTAACGGGAAAAGATCGAACAACGGAAAACCCACGGACGGCAATACAGCCTGGCACCGGGCGGCACGCCACGCCGAGCCGCCTGGCGCGGCACTCGGTCCGCGCCGGCGGCACCGCCACGGTGCTGGCTGGCCCCGCGGCACTCGCCTGACGCCGGGCGGCACCCATCACATCGGCCGCCTATGCCGGCGGCATTCGCCACGCTGGCGCCTCGCCGGGCGCACTCGCCTGGTTCGGGCGCACCGCCACGCTGGCCGCCTGGCGCCGGGCGCACCCTCGCCTGGCGCCGGCGGCACCCGCCACGCTGGCTGGCCTGGCGCCGCGGCACTCGTCTGGCGCCGTCCACGCCCTCGCCCTGGTCTCGGTCTTATCGTATCGGTCCGATCCCATCTTGGCTTGTTCGATCAATCTTCGTGAGTTTGGTACGATCACGGTTATTCTAAACACCAATCGCCTCAACTATACGAGGAAATGGGATTCCTTCGAAATGCCAAACCTTCAAAAGACTATTTTCTCAAAAATTTTGTAAAGGTTTTAATTCTTTGTAGGACAGGAACAAAACGCCTTGAAAACTGCCGAGAATTGAGGGAACTTAGGACCTAGGTGGATAGTCTAGCAAGCTAAGTCTTAGGAAATATTTCCAGTCTCGCTCCATCGCTCCTTGATTGTCCAGGCAGAACATGCAAACCGATCTAGTCTCGAAAACCGAGAAACGATCGCCACGCCGCTCTAAAAGCATACTCATCCCGCTCCTAAAAGAAAGAAAAACGCACAAGCCTTCTGAAGAACGGCTAACCCGCTTTCTTTCGAAAAGAAAAGGGAAGTAGGTAATGATACTATACCCGTGATAATCCCATCTTCAAAACTTTTGCTTCAGCATCAAGACAACGCTTTGACAAAGCAAACTCTCGCAGCAATAAGATTCGCCTAAAACGCTTAACGGCATAGCCCAACCGCTACAAACATAGTCTTGAAAACTCTACGCCGCCTCATGTCGCAAACTCGCGACTAGAAACGGTACCAACGCCAGACTAATAGCACGATGGTGAACTACGAAAATAAGGAAATAACCTTCGTAAAACTCGATGAGTAATTCAAGCAGCTTTCATCCAAAGGTCGAAATCATAGCGAAACATCTCTCGTAATCCGGAAACATCGCTACTTTGACAATCTGCATTTTCTATCCCCATGAAACCGGTCATCCATTACTTTCCTATAACAAGAATATTTTAAACAAAACAGCCTATGGAAAAACATGATCGGTCTCATGCAAAACGACTTCGCAGTACGCAAAAGTGAATGAGAAAAACATAATACGTGGTCGCAAATATCGCAAGTAATTTGTGAGAAAACTCTCCAGTTACCTTTACAAAAACCCTCTATTATCACTTTTATTTAAAAATCCTTTGTATGGTCGAGTAAATTCATACAAAGCAACTTTCGAAATAAACATAATGGGTCCAACGAGTAACTGTCATAGACAGTTTTGCTCCACAAGATTTCTGACTCGCCACCGCGTTACGCCCGAAAGCAGGAAATAATCACGCAGGCTTAACCCGCACATGTCCCGTGGTCGATCCCTTAAAAATTTTCCGGATAAAAAGAAACGATTTTCATGCAACAAAAAGAATTTATAATGAGCCATTCATCGTATAACTAAGACCTAAAGTGGAAGATCGCTTCTAAAAGCCATCAGCCATAACTCAGAAAACTCCGCTATGCTTGGCATGTCTATCTCGCAACGCTATTTGGCCCTCGCCAACTACCTTCCAGAAGCCCGAACCTGAATTCGCATCCTCATTAAGGACAATCAGAACTAACATGACCTTAATAAGGGTCATGGTCTGATCGCTTACCAACAACTTCCTTGGCGATACGGCTGAATCTAGCCTCCATGCCAATCCAAAGCTACTGAGCCACCATCGCCCAATCACTTAACGGCTAAAACAACAATCCACGATTTGTTCATAGAACGCCAAGTGACTATTACGCAAGCAATTTGTCGATAACCCAGAATCGGAAATCATACGATAAACTCTCCATACCAAAACTCAGTCCTAACAACCATATGGTTAACGGAAGATTTAAACTCATCGTCAATCGATTAAGTTCTATACCGTAAACACGCATAAAAAGAAACACTCGTGACAAGGCTCCAAGAGTTATAATGAAGTCATCCTTAATATATACAAACAAACCCGAAGGCCAACACTTCACGGCATCGTGGAATGTAGACGCTTCTCCTGATCAAACTTACGCGACCTCTTGGTCCTGCGTCTAAACCGAAACAACAGTTTCTGGCTGCGAACATTCGCAAAACATCTCCAAAGCCCGCGAACATTTCAACCACGAAATGCGCACAAGGGAAACTCGACCTTCAGCATCGAGACGCCGCTAACGCCAAGGACATTCTTTTCCTCTAAACGTTCCAGATGAAATCCTCGTCTCTAGAACTCAAAACATACAAACACACCTCTAAACGGTAACATGCCTCTAAACTGGCATCATTTTATTGTTGCTGATCACAACAAAGAACTCTAACGTCCTAAACAGAAAAATAGCCGCCCTTCAAGGGGTTGGCTCTCTTGCATCCGACAAGGATAAACATAGCGCTATACAAGAAATCCAAATTTTGGTTTAGCTCTTCAGAAGAAAGTAGCTCGACTCACGCCAGACAAATCATATAAGCCGACAACAATTCGCGGATTTTAAACGGTACGAGTCAGGTTAACATCGCAAACAGGCAAAACGAAAGCCGATTTGTCATCGCAAAGCCTCAGTCCGAGAGTAAACCTAGGTCTTGCCCTAAACCCAGCCACGCTGGATCTTGACATCTCACAGACATAGTATGGTATACGAGATCCAAAAATTTGTCTCTTCACTTAAACCTATTCGTTCACCTAACTTTCCACAGAATCGGTAAACCGCTGAAAATCTCGCTTTATGCAAACAATAGGTACGGTGATCATCAGGAACTAGGAATGAGACGACTAACACACCTCTTTCTCATACTTCAAAACTGAAGTTCATAAATAATCGAAAACAAATACATCAACAGCATCATGCTCGAAAGTCTCTCATGACACATAACCAGACCATATAAGTCTCGCCGAAAACAGATCACAAGGGTCTTAAACACCAAAACGAACTACGGAAGGCTTGATCCCTACAACAAGGGTATGAGGCAGCCTTCAAAGGCGCAGCCCCAATCTTACCACTTTCAACGAGCCTTTCAACCATTAATTCCGCCTATCTTACCTGACATATCTTATCGCCGCAAGAACATCACGAAGGTTCTAACGAGCTGGGGCTAACTGTTGGTGTCAAAATCGGTCACAACGGAATCAATGAATGAAAGTCTCTAGAAAGTATTTCTTGAAACAAAAGTCTCGGATAATTTGAAAAGAAGTTATACGAGATTTTCAAATTAGAATATCCACTCTCTGTGAGATCGAAGACTACGGGCGCTGGACGAGAGTCCCCGAAAGATCGGTCCGCTTCAAGGACATCAGGATTCGATCACCACAAAACCCTAAACACAAAAGAATCTGCCTCAAACTTCAAGAGGTCGTTCTTCAAACCGCGGAGGAACCAGAAAACGATCAAAATATCAAATCGGCCCTCACCGAGATCTTCAGCCTGCCAGCGCACGCCTGGCGCCGGGCATCGCGCCACACGGGCCGGCCTATGCCGGCGGCACTCGCCACGCTGGCCGCCTAGCCGCGGCACTCGCTATGCCGGCGCACTGGCCACGCTGGCCGGCCTGACGCCGGCGGCATCTGCCACGCTGACTCAGCCTGGCGCCGGGCACTCGCCTAGCCGCGGCACCGCCACTGGCCGCCTAGCCGGGCGCACCGGCCTGCCGGGCGGCACTCGCCTGACGCCGGCGGCACTCGCCTGACCGTGGCACCGCCACGCTGGCTGGCCTGGCGCCGTCGACGGCCCTCGCCCTGGTCTCGGTCCCATCGGTTCGGTCTGATCCCATCTTGGCTTGTTTGATCAATCATCGGAGCTTGGGACGATCACGGCTACGAATAAACATCCTTCGACTCGATTGAATCGCCCTCGATGTTTTACGACAAAACTAGAAGGATTGATTTCGTAGAAGATATCGATAAAACAAGGTCGATTAACTTGAACATCGATCCTTTAGGCTATACGGTTTATTTTACGAGAAAAATAGTCTCTTCCGAAATCGATAAAACGCTCAACGACTTAAGACAAGTCCACGGACTTACTTACGATTTTAAGAATTCAGGCCCAATCAGGCTATGACGGTTTATCCGATTTCTTGAACATCGGATAAACATCAAGTCACCGAAAACTCGAGGATAATTACTAAGATCGATTTAAAATGGAATACTTCCTGAAGAGATAAGCTTGGGCCCAAAGGCAGGTCCATCATCTTAAGGCAAACCACCTAGAGGAGTATATAAGGAGAGCAAGAGCAGAGGAGAGGAGGATCCAAATCCTAGAATCTAGACTTAGAGAACTCCTGCTAGCTTAGAGAACTTAGAACTTAGGCGGTTAGGCCAGCGCAGGCAGGACTTAGAACGCCTGGCCTTTGTTCTAGTTTTATCTTCTCCGAAGACCCTGTCCTCTCGAAGGATCTAACTATACTTTTACTCAGAGCTCCGCACATAGAAACCCTAGGCATGATCTTCGACATGCCCGCTTTATGACTAACGCCGCATTAGACTAACCAGGCCCTAGAACGTCTGGCCGCCCCTGCTCAAGAATTCCTCCAAGGATCGGACAATTATTTTACTTCAAAGCTCCGCACATAGAAACCCTAGGCATTATCTTCGACATGCCTGTTTCTATGACAACGCCATACTAGATCGAACCCGCCAGACGGTTCGATCTCTTGTTCAATTCTTTCTAAACTGAACTACGCCCGACTTGATCCTCGAAAGGGGTACGAGGCAGCCTTTCTTAAGGTCCAGTCTCAAATCTTAACAAATCTTTTTTCCGCATTTATTCGTCACTTTCGTTGTTGCAGAGAACGGATTTCAGGAAAGTCGGGTTACTTGCTTTCCTCCGCAATCTTATTCATTAAAATTGACGGTGTGAATTTCGGCCCTACACACACCGCCAATTTCGATAAGTAAGATTGCGGAGGAAACCAAGTAAACCCGACTTTCCTTGAAGGTCCGGATTCTCTGCTGCTACACGTAAATCGATAAAGTAAACGGAAGACAAAATGGGATTTGAAATATTTGCCGGCTTTTATTAGATAAGAGAAACGAGTACAAGGATTCTCCAAAGACAAAGAGATTTATGATTTAAAGAAAAGATAGAGTTGCAGGCAGCCAAACGCCCTAAGCCTTGCCCGCTAGTCTAACTACCTAAACCCTAGTTCTTCTAAGCTAGCAGGATGCTCTAAGTCTAATTCTCGGATTTTCGATGCTCTTCTCCTCTGCTCTTGCTCTCCTTATATACCCACTCCTAGGTCGGTTTGCCTTAGGATGATAGGCCTCGCCTTTGGGCCCAAGCTTATCTCTTCAGGAAATGTTCCATTTTCGCCGGGTTCGTAATCATCCCCGAAGTTTTCCGCTATATTTCGATGACTTGATGTTTATCCGACGCTTCGAAATCGGATAAACCGCCATAGCCTGATTGGGCCTGAATTCTGAAAAATCGTAAGTAAGTCCGCGGATTTGTCTTAAGTCGCTAAACGCTTTATATGCATTTCTGAAAGATGATCTTTCACGGAGAATAAACCGATAGCTTAAAGGATCGATGTTCGTTAATCGATCTTTGCTTTATAATGATATATTCTATGAGAAACCCAATCCTCCAGCTTCCATCGTGAAACAGTGAGGATGGTTCCAACCAATCGGGATGTTTATTCCGAGCCTTGATTGTACCAAACTCACGAGGACTGATCCAACAAGCCAAGATGGGATTGACCGAGCACAATGGGACCGGTGACCAGGACGAGGGCCGTGGACCCGCGCCAGACCAGGGTGCCGCCGGGCGCCAGGCCGCCCGCTGCGACGGTGCCGCCGGGCGCCAGGCCGGGTGCCGCCAGCGCCAGGCCGCCCGCTTCCCGCAGCCGCGCCAGGCCAGGGTGCTCCGGCGCCAGGCCGCCTTTGCCGCCCTGGGTTTTCCGTTGCTCGATCTTTCCCCGCTAGTCGCTCGTAAGGGAAATCTTCGAAGTTTGGAAGGATCTTTGGCCGTAGATTTCGAGATAACCATTTTGACCCCAACAGCCAGCCCCGAGACAGCCCTGCTCGTCCATCTCCTTACCTCCGTGCCCAGATGGTTCGATGAACCTGACAGAAGCCTAAGGGTCTCTCTTGACCAGATCGAGAACCGAAGAGTTTTTGACTTCTTTTAATATTTTCTAGTCTTTGTTTCAATTTTCTATGTATTTTTTCCCACAAATTCCTTTATTTCTCTTTGACTAGAAAACTCTATATGTATGTAGTTCCCTCATTTGAGTAAGACAATCGAGTTTTCCTTATTCTTTTTGATCTCTGTTCTTTGTTGAACACTTTCATTTCTTGGTGAGTCATATCAAAGCAAACACCCTCTTTCCCGTTGGACTTGTGCGTCATATTAAGCAACGGATCGAGATTACTTCCTTGGTGGACTTATGCGTCATATCAGGCAACAATCAAGCTTGGGAATATCAGCAGCCATTCCGCAACTTCTGTGCGACCCTTCAATCCACCAGTTCTCATTATGAGTTCATATCCATTTCTAATCCGGTCGAGTGATCCTATTTAGGGTGCATCAAAGTGGTATCAGAGCGACTCTTCCTGTATTATCTATCCATCTTCCATACTTTTTTCAAACACTTATTCTTCTACCTTTCTTAAATCCGGGCCCCTCTTTACCAACCATTTTAAGAAAACGATTTAAAAAAAAAGATATATCAAAGTTGGATTTGTGATTCGGTGGTGGAAATGAAATCATGTTGGCTGAGGAGAAATCCAGCCTTTGAGGTGGTTAATACGGATTTCAAACCAAAAATCTCTTATCTTTCAATCTTGTTCACTCCCTTGTTTGCTTGGATTGTCCATTGGGATTACTTTATTTGTTCTTTTAAACCTTGAGAAGAGACTTTGAGTTATCACTAAAATCTGAGAGAAACACGTGTGTGGGTGAGATCAAACACTTGAGAGTGTGAGGTTTTTATCTAATCTTTTGTGTTTAAGATTTTCAGGAAACCATAAGTAGTGAAGAAGAAAGGAACCGGCCAGGAAATTCTTTTGGTTTATATAACTTGCAGATGAGAGCTTTGAATAATAATATGACTAACCTTTTGAATTCAGGTTTGTGGGAATCGAAATTTCACCGTCAATTTTGATAAACAATAATGGAGGAAAGCAACGAAAACCCTACTTTTCCTTGAGGTCCGGATTCTCTGCGAGAGCCAACGACAAGTGACCAAATAAATGCGGAAAAGGTTTTGTTAAGATTTGGGACTGGACCTTAAGAAAGGCTGCCTACATACCCCTTTCGAGGATCAAGTCGGACGTAGTTCGGTTGGAAAGAATTGAACAAGAGATCGAACCGTCTGGGCGGGTTCGATCTAGTATGAGCGGTTATAGAAACAGGCATGTCGAGAATGATGCCTGTGGTTTCTAAGTGTCGAAGCTCTGAGTAAAGAATTGTCCGATCCTTCCGAGAGGAGCGGAGATTTGCGAGCAGGAGGCGGCCAGACGTTCTAGATCCTGCCTTGCTAGTCTAACCGCCTAAATTCTAAGTTCTATCAGCTAACAGAGCTCTAGGTCTCCAATCTCGATCCCTTCTCTTCTGCTCCAGCCCTCCTTATATAGTCGCTTTAGGTCGGTGGTCCGCTTAACCTTTCGCCTTTGGGCCCAAGTTTATCTCTTTTGAAATATTCCATTTTCCTCAATCTTCGTAGTTATCCTCGAGTATTGACATTTATTCATGAAACTTAGCATTTATCCTACTTCCATAAGTTAGTATAAATCGTCATAACTCCTATTGGGCTTGGATTTTCAAAATCGTAAGTGACTCCATGGACACGCTTCAAGCCCTCGAACGCTCATATGATTTCTGAAAGATTATCTTTTCCAGAATAAATCGTGATAGCCTAAAGAATCGATGTTCGAGTCGATCATCCTTGTTTTACACGATACATTTTGGCGGAAGAACCAACCTTCCAAGCTCTAGTCGTGAAAACTTCGAGGATAACTCCAATCGAAGTCAAACCGAGGAACACTAGGTCCGTAGCTAAGGTGCTACGAATTCACGGAAGCCACGATGTGCGATCTAAATCGGACAGGCTGGGAACAGGCTGGACGCCGCCGGGCCAGGACATGGACGAAGCCACGCCGGGCCTCGACCAGCACGGTGAGCACACGCCGGCGCTCGGGCCAGCATCGGGCGAGCCGGCGCCGCACCCGGACCAGCACGGGCGAAGCCGGCGCGCGCCCGACCAGCATCGGGCGCCGCGCGCTTCGACCAGCGCATGCAGCCGGAAGCGCCGCGCTCGACCAGCATCGGCGAAGCAGGCGCCAGCGCCTGACCAGCACGGCGAGCCGGGCCGTGCCCGACCAGCATCGGCGTAGCAGGCGCCGCGCCGACCAGCCCTCGCGAGCCGGGCGCCGCGCCCGACTAGCACGGCGAAGCTGGCGCCGTTCCGGACCAGCAGCAGGCGAAGCCCCGCTCGCCTCGACCAGTATCGGGCGAAGCTGGCGCCGGGCGCCGACCAGCACGGGCGAAGCCGGGTGCCGTGCCCGACCAGCGCTGGCGAACGCCGCCGGGCCAGGTCATGCCCGCTCTTTTCCGATCCAACCTTTGTCGATTGTTTTTGCGGAAAACTGTGACAGGAAATGATCTTAGCCGCTGATTTCGAGATAACCGCTGACCCCAACACCGAGCTCACCCCATGGCGAAGTCGACTCGGTAAGACCAAGTCGACTCTTTTCGCTACCGCTTGTTTCCCAAGAGTTGTTCGCTGAAATAGATTGATATTCTAATTGAGGACGAGACTTTTATTCCAAGAAATACTTCCAAGGACTTTTAGAAGTTGATTTCGCCAGGATAGATTTTGACCCTAACAGTAGCCCCCAGCCTTAGAACTTTTATATGTTCTCGCGAAATGTAAGACATGTTTGGTAAGTTAGCGGAATTAATGATTGAAAAACTCCGCGGAAAGTCGTGAAGATTGGCGGCTGCACTTTCAAAGGCTGCCCACGCACTTTGTTGGGATCAAGCCTTCCTCGTAGTTCGCTTTGGAGTTTAAGACCCTTATGACCTGTTTTGCAGCAGACTTTATCGCCTAGTTATGTAGTGTATAGAATTTCGAGCACGCTTCGTTGATAGTATTTTTATTGAGGTTGTTTATTTTGGCCAAGTTCGCCTGTTAAAAATAGTTTGCTCAAATCTATAAAATCGGTTTTTATAAAGTTGAAAGAACTTCTGTTTATAGTTGAGGGACAGGGTGTGAGTTGTCGCCTCATTCCTGCTCTCAGATGATCACCGTGATCCATCGATTGTACAAAGCGCAGATTTTTCAAGGGTTTACCGGATTTACGCCAAGGTTCAGAAACGGATAGATTTAAACGAAGAGACAAGTTGGGGATCTCGTGATCGGTATTGAAACTATGTCTGTGAGATGTTAAGTACCAGCAAGGTTGGGTTTAGAGCAAGACCTATGTTTACTCTCGGACTGAGGCTTTGCGATGACAAATCGGCTTTCGCTTTGCCTGCTTATATTTTAACCTGACTCGCATCGCTTTAAAATCCGCCGGCGTTATCGGCTTATATCATTTGTCCGGGTACTAATCGAAAGCTACTTTTGTTAGAAGTGCTAAATGAAATTTCGGTTTTCTTTGTATAGCGCTATGTTATCCTTGTCGGATGTAAGAGAGCCTACCCCTTTAAAGGCGGCTATTGTCTGTTTAGACGCTAGAGTTTATTTTTGTGATCAGAAACAACTACATGATACCGCTTTTGAAGGTGTGTTACAGTTTAGAGTTCCTGAGACGAATTTCGTCTGGGACGCTTTGAGGAAAAATATCCTTCGAAAGCGCTAGCGACGCCTCGCAGTGCCGGTTGAGTTTTCCTTGTGCCGCGACTTCGTGTTTGAAATGTTTATGGCTTGAGATGTTTTAATTTTCGCAAACAAAAACTGTTGTCTTAGTTTTGGCGCTGAATTGTTCGATTTTGATCGAGGAATTAGGACCAAGGGTCGCAGAATTTGTTCCAGGAAGGAGCCGCCTTCCTCCACAGTGCTTCGTGAAGTGTTGGCCTCCCGAGGATTTAATTGTGTATTTTAAGAATGACTCGTGATATCTCTAGGAGCTTTGTTACAAATGTTTCTTTTCATGCCGGGTTTTACGGGCATATAGAACTTAATCGATTGACGATAAGTTTAAATCTTCCGTTAACTATATGGTTGTTAGGACTGAGTTTTGTTATGAAGAATTCATTGTATGATTTACGATTTTGGGTTATACGACAAACTGCTTGCATAATAGTCACTTACGCTTTACGACAAATCATGAATTGTTAGCCGTTTTATTGGAGCGTGGTCGCCAGTAGTTTTGATTGGCATGGAGGCTAGGTTCAGCCGTGATAGCAAAGGAAGTTGTTGGTAAAGGATCATCGAGTATGTGCGATTCGCTGCAGGTCTTTTCCTGTCTCGATGTAACCGTAGGGAGGAAAGCAGGATTCAGCAACCTCATGGAGAAAAGTTATCTATAACAGTTATCTGTTAGACCCGTTCTGCTTATTTTACGAATGTTTCTTCGTATGAATTGATTCGACCATACAGAGGATTTTCGTAAAAGTATTGTGAGAGGGCTTTTGTAAAAGTAATTGAGAATGTTTCTCACAAATTGCTCGTGATATTTGCGATCATGGAATATGTTTTCCTCACTCGCCTTCCGTGATACTTAAGTCGCTTTGCATGAGACCGATTTTGTTTTCCCATAGGCTATTTCGTATAAGAGTTTTCGTTATACGAAAGTAATGGATGACCGGTTTCATGGAGATAGAAAATCGCAGATTTTCAAAGTAGCGATGTTTCCGTGGATTACACGGGAAACGTTTCCGCTTTGATTTCGGCCTTTGGCGAAAGTTGCTTCGAATTACTCGTGGAGTTTTACCGAAGGTTATTTCGTTATTTTTGTAGTTCACCTTCGTGCTATTAGTCTGACGCTGGTAAGTTTCTGGTCGCAGTTTGCGACAAGAGATGGCGAGAGTTTTCAAGACTGTTTTTGTAACGGTTTGGCTATGCCGCTAGCGTTTTAGACAAATCTTAGAGCATCGTTGCCTTTTGAAAAGATTTTGACAGGCACATTTTATTGCCTAAGTGTTCTTCCGCTTGTTGCTGCGAGATTTGCTTTGTCAAATGCGTTCTCTTGATGCTGAAGTAAAAAGTTTTTAGACGGGATTATACGGGTATAGTATACGTACCTACTTCCCTTTTCTTTTTACGAAAGAAAACGGGTTAGCCGCTCTTCAAGGCTTGTACGCTTTCTTTCTTTGTGAAGGGATGAGTATGCTTTAGAATGCGCATGCATTGTTTCTGTTTTTGAGAGACTAGATCGGTTTGCATGTTCTGCCTAGACAATTAAGGAACAATGGAACAAGACTGGAGAATTTGCCTAAGACTTAGCTTGCTAGACTATCCCCCTAGGTTCTAACTTCCCTAAATTCTACAGCAGTTTTCAAGACGTTTTTGTTCCTGTCCTACGAAAAATTAAAACCTTGACAAAATTTTATAAGTCGGACGCATCTTACTCTCATCGATTATTCGAGATCGCTTTGTCCGCTCCTCTTGTTTCATGTCTTCTAATCCGAAGTTTCAATTTTCGTAGCGCTAGTTTTACAAGACCGGTGTGTATTTCGTCAAGCATTCTTACAGTATGAGTTAGTAATTTATCAAATTTTATTAGCGCTAGGAATGGCCACTTTCGATTCATTGTCAAAGGATTTCAAAAGTCTGATACTGAACGAGAATTGATTTTCATTTAAATTCTGACGAATATCGAGCGAGAGAGAGATATCAACGCCTAAGTTCCTGTTCTTGTTTCTTCGCACTGCTGGTTAAATTAACCATGTGCTCGATAACATTACAGAATCATTGAAACAAAGAGAGGGGAGTAGGAGATAACTCAAGAGGGATAAGGTGGCGCTTTTAGACACTATTAGCAGGACGCCCCTCGAGTGGGGTCCTTAGTTCGTCAAGCTACGATTTTACAGAAAGTACTCCGCATGGTATCGTTCCAATGAATCCCACCTCGATAGTTGAGATGATTGGTGTTTCAGAATAACCGCGGATCGCTTTATACGATGAATTGCAATCCATTCGTTAACCGAACCTTCCTAGTTTTTCAGAACTTTCCATTGTTCCGATCAAACGAAACAAGTGTTTTAGATTCACGGTTTTAAGGATTTGTACTACGCGCTTCGGTGCAGGATGCAAAGTACGCGGATTGGACTAGTGCTGAGATGGTTTCATGAGGAATTAGCTGCACTCGCCGAACGACTCGCAGGCGCGCGACGGACCGCTGAATACCGCAACCGCCGGCGCCGGGCCATGGCGCTGGTCAAGTTCTGCGCCGGGCCGCGACGCGCCGCGGCCCGGGCCGCGGGCGCTGGTCCAGTCATCGGCACCTGAGTCGTATGCGCAGCGCAGCCGGGCCGGCTTGTCCGCTGCCGCCACCGGGCCGCGGTCCGGCCGGTAACCCGCTTTCGCTATTTTTTCGCCTCATGAGTAATTTAGGTTTTTCCATGGTTTCGGGAGAATGAGTTTTCATTTTCCGAAATTCTCAAAAACGCTTTCGAACCCCTACCGGTCGAGATTTTAAAACTCGTATTTAGACAATTTCGGGGTTTGATAGATTTTATCGCTGTTCTTTCTGTTTTATAGAAATCGCGAGCTCGCTGCTTCTTGTGGCTAAAACCGCGACTAGGTTTTTCTATTTTCTCGAGCGCTACGGCGTTTGCATAAGCGTTGACCGTAGGAGCATTTACGCTAAAGTTGTTTACCAACGTTGATGTGAGCTGAGAGTTTTGTCTTTCATATTTCCGACATCGCCGGTCAAGCGCTTTGTGGCCTTTAGAGTAAGAGTAATCCGCCCTCCTTCTAGCCAAACTGTGGAACCGAATTGCGACCGCCAATTTTGATGAACAATAATGGACGAAAGCAACGAAACCCTACTTTCGAGGTCCGATTTCTGCGCGAACCAACGACAAGTGACCAAATAAATGCGGAAAAGGTTTTGTTAAGATTTGGGACTGACCTTAAGAAAGGCTGCCTACATACCCCTTCGAGGATCAAGTCGGATGTAGTTCGTTGAAAGAATTGAATAAGAGATCGAACCGTCATGGTTCGATCTAGTATGAGCGCGGTTATGTAAACAGGCATGTCGAGAATGATGCCTGTGGTTTCTGGCGTCGAGCTCTAGAGTAAAAGAATTGTCCGATCCTTCCGAGAGGAGCGATTTATGAGCAGCAGCGCCAGACGCTCTATCGCCTGCCTTGCTAGTCTAACCGCCTAAATTCTAAGTTCTATCAGCTAACAGAGCTCTCTAGGTCTCCAATCTCGATCCCTTTCTTCTGCTCCAGCCCTCCTTATATAGTCGCTTTAGGTTGGTGGCCCGCTTAACCTTCGGGGCCCAAGTTTATCTCTTTGGAAATATTCCATTTTCCGCCGATCTTCAGAGTTATCCTCGAAGTATTGACATTTATTCGCTGAAACTTAGCATTTATCCTACTTCCATAAGTTAGATAAATCGCCATAGCTCCTATCACTCGGATCTTCAAAATCGTAGTGAGTTCATGGGCACGCTAAGCCCTCGAACGCTCATAACATTTCTGAAAGATTATCTTTTCCGCAGAATAAATCGATAGCCTAAAGAATCGATTTTCGAGTCGATCATCCTTGTTTTACACGATACATTTTGGCGGAAGAACCAACCTTCCAAGCTCTAGTCAGAAACTTCGAGGATAACTCCAATCGAAGTCAAACCGAGGAACACTCAGTCCGTAGCTAAGGTGCTACGAATTCACGGAAGCCACGATGTGCGATCTAAATCGGACGGCTGGGAACAGGCTGACGCTGCCGGCCAGGACATGGACGAAGCAGCCCCGCGCCGACCAGCACGGGAGCACGCCGACGCCGGCCAGCACGGGGAGCCAACGCCGCTCGACCAGCACGGCAAGCCGGCGCTCGACCAGCATCGGCGAGCCGGGCGCCAGCCTGACCAGCACGAGCGAAGCCGGCGCCGACCAGCGAGGGCTGGCGCCAGCGCCTCGACCAGCTCCGCGAGCCGGCCTCGACCAGCACGGGCGAAGCCGGGCGACGGACTAGCTGGCGAAGCCAGCCGGGCGCCGACCAGCACGAAGCGAAGCCGGCGCTCGACCAGCACGGCGAAGCCGGGCGCCGGGACCAGCGCTGGCGAAGGCGCCGCGCCGACCAGCGCTGGCGAAGCATGCCGCGCCGGACCAGCACGGGCGAAGCCAGCGCCGCGCCGACCAGTACAAGCGAAGCTGGAGCCGGCGCTCGACCAGCACGGGCGAAGCCGGCGCCTGTGCTCGACCAGCATCGGCGAAGCTGGCGCCGGCGCCGTGCCAGGTCACTCTTCTTTTCTGATCCAACCTTTGTCGATTGTTTTTTGCGGAAAATCCGTAGACAGGAAATGATCTTAGCCGTTGATTTCGAGATAACCGTTTTCGACCCCAACACCGAGCTCACCCCATGGCGAGTTGACCTGGTAAGACCAAGCTCCGACCTCTTTTCGTTTTGCCGTTTGTTTCCCAAGAGTTGTTCGTTGAAATAGATTGGATATTCTAATTTGAGGACGACGTCGTATGAACTTCTTTTCAAATTATACGAGACTTTTTATTCCAAGAAATAATTTCCGCGGACTTTCAGACGTTGATCCATCAACAGCTTGATGAGATGCAGGTTAGTCAACAAACTCGTCCTCGAACCGGAGTAAGAAGAGATCACCCAAGGAGGCACAACCGGTACGATGACTGATCCATCAACCGACCTAGGAGAGGTCATAGAAACCGAGATCAAGGTGATATCAATCCATTTTCTAGAAATGAACGTGTTGATGATAGCTGAGGAGGATTGAAATAAAAAATTCCAAATTTTGATGGTAAAAACGATCATGATGCTTTCCTTGAATGGGAAAGAAAGATTGAGATTGTCTTTGATTGTCAAAACTTTTCTGATCTTAAGAAGGTTAGATTGGCTGCTACTGAGTTTTCTGGCTATGTTATTAATTGGTATGATCAAGTTGTGACTCACAGGAGGAGAACAGGTGAAAGACCAATTGATACACGGGATGAGCTTACCATGCTGATGAGGAGACGATTTGTGCTTACTCACTATCACGAGACCTCCACCAGAAACTCAGACGTTTGCTTCAAGGCACCAAAGCCGTGGAAGATTATTACCAAGAGATGGAGATCCTGATGATCAAGGCAGACGTGAATGAACCTATGGACGCCACTATGGCTAGATTTCTTTCAGGCCTCAACCGGGACATCCAAGATTGTATGGAGCTTCAAGAGTATGGAAGTGTGGAGCAGATGTTACACAAGGCCATCCTGATTGAATAGCAAGTTAAAACAAAGAGCTATTCAAAACCAGTCTTTGCTCCTAAACCGTTTTTTTCTCCCAAACCAAGCTATCAAGACAAGGGTAAGTCTTCTTCCACAACAAATACTGCTTTTAAGACTGATGTTCCTGCTCGTGTTGACAAAGGAAAAGCAGTTGAGACTCCTAGCCGCAAGAGACATCAGATGTGTGGGAACCAAAATTCACACCGTCGATTTTAATGAATAATGATGGAGGAAAGTAAGGAAAACCCTACTTTCCTTGAGGTCCGGATTCTCTGCGACAGCCAACGACAAGTGACCAAATAAATGCGGAAAAAGTTTTGTTAAGATTTGGGACTGGACCTTAAGAAAGGCTGCCTACGTACCCCTTTCGAGGATCAAGTCGGACGTAGTTCAGTTAGAAAGAATTGAACAAGAGATCGAACTGCCTGGACGAAGTTCGCCTAGTATGAACGCTTGTCATAGAAACAGCATGTCGAAGATAACGCTTCTAGGGTTTCTATGTGCGGAGCTCTGAAGTTAAAGAATTGTTAGATCCTTCCGAGATGAACAGAGGTCTTCGGAGAAGATAAAACTGAACAAGAAGCGCCAGACGCTCTAAGTCCTGCCTCACTGGCCTAACCACCTAAGTTCTAAGTTTTCCAAGCTAGCAGGAGTTCTCTAGTCTAGATTCTCGGATTTTCGATCCCTCTTCTGCTCCATCCCTCCTTATATAGTCGCTTTTAGGTCGGTGGCCCGCTTAACTTTCGCCTTTGGGCCCAAGTTTATCTCTTTTGAAATATTCCATTTTCCGCCGATCTTCGTAGTTATCCTCGAGTTGACATTTATCCCAGAAACTTAGCATTTATCCTAGTTCTGTGAGTTAGATAAATCGCCATAGCTCCTATTGGGCTTGATCTCCAAAATTGTAAGTGAGTCCGTGGACACGCTTTAAGCCCTCGAACGCTCATACGATTTCTGGAAAGATTATCTCTTCCGCAAAATAAATCGTGATAGCCTAAAGAATGGATGTTCGAAGTCGATCGCCCTTGTTTTACACGATACACTTTGGAAGAACCAACCTTCCTAGCTCTAGTCGTAAACTTCGAGGATAACTCCAATCGAGCTAACCGAGGAACATTAGGTCCAGCTAAGGTGTTACGACTTCACGGAAGCCACGAGGTGCGATCTAAATTGACGGGCTGGGAATAGGCTGGACGACCGGCGGGGCCAGGACATGGATGATTCAGCTGGCGCCGGCCCGACCAGCACGGGCGAAGCTCGCCGGGCGCGGGACCAGCACGGCGAAGCTCGCCAGCTGGGACCAGCATCGGCGAAGCCGGGCGCCGAACCCGACCAGCACGGGCGAAGCTCGCCGGCGCCAGGACCAGCATCGGCGAGCCGGGCGCCGGCCGCCCGACCAGCACGGGCGAAGCTCGGCCGGCGCCGGCCAGGTCGCGCGCGGCGCCGGCCTTGGTCGGCCCGCTCTTCCGATTCAACCTTTGTTGATTGTTTTGAAAGTCCGTAGACAGAAATGATCTTAGCCGCTGATTTCGAGATAACCGCCTTCTAACCCCAACAGAGTGGATATTCTAATTTGAGAAAATCTCGTATGAGTTCTTTTCAAATAATAATAAACTTTTTTTGTTTCGAGAAATACTTTCCAGAGACTTTCGCTGATTCCGCTGGACCGATTTTGACCCCAACAAGATGCTTCAAGTGTCAAGGACTCAGACACTTTGCCAACAAATGTCCTAACCAAAGAGTGATGATTATCATGGGTAATGGTGAGGTTGAGTCTGAGGATGAACAGGAGGACAAGGATGATCTTGGTCCAGTCTTTTATGAGGAAGAAGATCCATTCGATACCCACATTATGGACCCCTTTGTGTTACTAGAAAGCCTTTGGACGATGCCTTTGATTCCATCTTCAATGAGGAGGACGACCACTCGGTTGATGACTTTGGTCCAACCTTTGATGCTGATTCTGGTCCGATCTTTGATGAAGAGGACAACTTTGACTACCCAGCTCACGGACCACTCCTTGTCACTAGGAGATCTTTGAGTGTTCATCCCAAAACCAACGAAAAAGAACAAAGGGAGAATCTTTTTCTCTCTAGAAGTTTAATTTCTGAAAAACTTTGTTCTTTGATTATTGATGGAGGAAGTTGCACTAACGTTTCTAGGGACACCCTTGCTAGGAAACTTGGGCTTGTTACCAGGCCTCTCTCTCGTTCTTTCAGGTTGGAATGGTTACACGAGGCTGGTGAGCAGTACGTGAAGGATCAAGTCACAGTCCTTCTTACCATTGGTCGCAATGAGGACGAGGTTGTTTGTAATGTTCTTCCCATGGATGCATGCCATATTCTCCTAGGTCGACCATGGAAATTTGATAAGAGAGCCGTGCATGATGGGTTCACAAACCGACACTCCTTTGATCATAAAGGAAAGAAGATCACGCTGGTTCCTTTGACTCCTTTGGAGGTTCATCAAGATCAGGTCCAACTTAAGAGGAATCGTGACAAAGAGCCTAAACCAGACGAATCTGAGACAACCCTTAGAAACTCCAACTTCTTTATCAAGGAAAGTCAGGTCAGGAAATCTTTATACTCTCAAAAGCCATTTCTTTTACTTGTTTACAAAGAATCTCTTATGGCTTCTTCTTCTGATTTTTCACCGGAGATTCCGAGTGAGTTTTTAAATGTCTTGCAGGACTTTTCTGATGTGTTTCTGAAGTTTAATCCTAAGGATTGCCACCAATAAGAGGTATTGAGCACCAGATTGACTTCGTCCCAGGTGCATCTCTTCCAAACCGGCCAGCTTATCGAACCAATCTGATGGAGACAAAGGAAATTCAGACGCAAATTGGAGATCTTCTTGAGAAGGGCTACATCCGAGAAAGCCTTAGCCCATGTGTCGTGCCTTTTCTCCTTGTACCCAAAAAGGATGGCTCTTGGCACATGTGTGTGGACTGCCTTTCCATCAACAACATGAGGTAAAGTATAGGCATCCCATTCCTAGGCTTGATGACATGCTAGATGAGTTGCATGGTTCCATTGTCCTCTATAAGACTGATTTGAAAAGTGGCTATCACCAAATTCGCATGAAAGAAGGGATGAATGGAAAACTGTATTTAAAACTAAAATAGGTTTGTATGAGTGGCTTGTCATGCCCTTTGGTCTCACTAATGCACCTAGTACATTCATGCTTGATGAATCATGTATTGCGGTCCTTCATAGGTCATTTTGTTGTTGTCTACTTTGATGAAATTCTTATTTACAGCAAGAGTTTTGATGATCATAAACTACACTTGAAATCTGTTCTTGAAGTTCTTAGGAAAGAACGCTTGTTCGCTAACCTTGGAAAATGCTCTTTTGGAACAGATCACGTGGTCTTCTTAGGTTTTGTTGTAGGTGCAGATGGACTTAGAGTGGACAAGGAGAAGATCAGTTATCGGGATGGTTTAGTTCAACGACCATTGGGAGGTGAGGAGATTCCATGGCCTTGCGGGTTTCTACCGAAGTTTTGTGCCAAACTTCAGTACCATAGAATCTCCTCACCTCACCAATGGTCGTTGGACTAGGCCCATCCCCACTCACTGAGGTGATCAAGAAGAAAGTTGGGTTCAAATGGGAACAAGCACAAGAAGAGGAATTTCAGATTACAAAAGGAAAGTCAACTCAAGCTCCTTTACTTGTTCTTCCTGATTTCCCTAAGACTTTCGAAATCGAATGTGATGCCTCGGGTGTTGGTATTGGTGCTGTTCTGATGCAGGATAGGAGACCTGTTGCTTACTTCAGTGAGAAGCTTGGAGGAGCCACACTCAATTACCTCACTTACGACCAGGAGTTGTATGCTTCGGTGAGGGCTCTTCAAACGTGGCAGCACTACCTTTGGCCGAAGGAGTTTATGATTTACACCGATCACCAATCTTTCAAACATCTCAAGGGCCAGCAGAAGTTGAACAAGAGACATGCACGTTGGGTCGAGTTCATTGAGACCTTTCCGTATGTGATCAAGTGTATAAGCAAGGTAAGGAAAACGTGGTGGCTGCTGCCTTGTCAAGGAGGTATGTACTTCTTTCAGCTCTTGAAACAAAGTTTCTCAGTTTTGAATTTATTAAAGACTTATATGCAACCGATCAGGATTGCAAAGAATTTTCAGAAAATGTTCCAAGGCGGCTTACGGAAAGTATTATCAAATTTCTGGATTTTTACTCTTTGATAACCGTTTGTGTGTGCCCCAATGTTCTTTGAGGAAGCTGTTTCTCAGGGAAACACATGGAAGAGGCCTTATGGGATATTTTGGTGTCAAGAAAACAGACAAGGTTGTTCACGAGCACTTTTATTGGCCGAGTTTGATGAAGGACGTGGGACGGATCTGTGGTTGTTGTGTGGTTTGCAAGAAAGCCAAGTCTAAAGCACGAAACCAAGGTTGTACTCATCTCTACCCATTCCCTATCATCCTTGGGTTGATATATCAATTGACTTTGTGCTTGGATTGCCTAGGTCTAAAACTAGTAGAGATTATATCTTTGTGGTGGTTGATAGATTCTCTAAGATGGCTCATTTCATACCTTGTCAATAGACAAATGATGATGTGCAAGTTGCTGATTTATTCTTTAGAGACATTTTTAGGTTGCACGGAATGCCTAAGACCATAGTTTCTGATCGTGATGGTAATTTCCTTAGTTATTTTGTGGAAAACCTTGTGGTCTAAGCTATGAACTAGATTGATGTTTTCCACCACTTGTCATCCACAAACCGATGGTCAAACTGAGGTTGTGAATCGGACCGTGTCTGCACTGCTTAGATCATTGGTGGAAAAATAATTTAGACGTTGGAGAGAATGTTTTCCTCATGTTGAATTTTCTTACAATCATTCCATGCATTCTTCTACTAAGTTTTCTCCTTTTGAGGTTGTTTATGGTTTCAATCCTTTATCTCCACTTGATATTTTGCCTTTACCTTTGAGTGAAAGAGTTAGTACAGATGGAAAAAGGAAGGCAGACACGATTCAGAAGTTGCATGAGAAAGTTCGTGCCAACATTGTAGCCAAAACTCAGGTTTACACAAGAAAGGCAAACAAGAAGAAAAGAAGGTCGTTTTTGAAGAAGACGATCTTGTTTGGGTTCATCTAAGGAAGGAATGTTTTCCTGAAAAAAGAAAGTCCAAACTCATGCCTAGGGTCGATGGTCCTTTTCAGATCCTTAGAAAAATCAGTGTTATCAGCTTGTTTTGCAAGGTAAGTATGACATCTCTTCAAGCTTTAATATTTCTCTAATTTTTCTCCTTTTCTTGCAGATGATCCAGATTTGTGGAAAAATCCTTTTGAAAAGGGAGGAAATGATGCGCCCCAATACATGGAACCAGCTCAGGATGGAGATCAGGATGATAAGATCATTTCAACCGAGGTTCACTCATCTGACCGTACCGATCAGACTGACCGTACCGTATACCAGATCGACCCGCGTACGTCCGGAAAGGAGCTAAGGCTGGAACCACGACCAGACAACCAAACTGACCAAACCAGAGACGACCTTTTTCAACCAACTCGCCAAGCTAAGACTAAGGGTCAAGCTAGAATCAACTTTGATCAAGAGGAATCCGATTCAGATTGAACCTTCTCTCTTTTGGCCCGTTTGATCCGTACCACATGTCCCGACGGACGGACTGATGGTTTGTTCGACAAGTTCGATCAGTTCATGAACTTTGATCATCTGAATTTCACTAAGTCAAGGATCCTCAATCTTTCCGAGATTCGGTCATGTGGGTCGCAGCTCGCTCATGAAGGACACCCGACAGCCTGACAGCCCTCCGTCCGGCCCATCTCCTTACGCCGGTGCCCAGCTGGTTCGATAAACCCGACACTACCGTCAAGTGTCTCTTCGACCAGATCGAGAACCAAGAGTCTTTGACTTTTTAATATTTTCTAGTCTTTGTTTCTATTTTCTATGTATTGTTTTTCCACAAATTCATTTATTTCACTGTAAAACTCTATAAGTATGTAATTCCCTCATTTGAGTAAGACAATCTATTTTTCCTTTTCTTTTGAGTTTATTCTTCTCTCGCTCTTTGTTGAACACTTTCTATTTCTTGGTGAGTCATATCCAAGCAAACACCCTCTTTCCGTGGACTTAGGCCATATCAAGCAATGGATCGAGATTGCTTCCTTATGGACCTCGCGGGCCATATCATGCAACAATCAAGCTCGAATATCAGCAGCCATTCCGCGAATCATGCGCGTAATCTTCAATCCACCAGTTCTCATTCTGAGTTCATATCCATTTCCAATCCTGCCGAGTGATCCTATTTAGTGGTGCATCTTTCGCCTTTACTAAAAATTAAAGCCCAAAAATATATATGGTGAAACCCTTGTTCTAAAACGCTACTTCAGTCAGAATTGGCCGAAACGTTATCCGCCATCAAGCGTGGCGAATAGACGAAATTCAGTGAAAAAAATTGGATCTCTAAAAAATCTTAAGTTATTACTCATTTCGCCTAATCGAGAAATATACATATGATTTGAAGTTTACATGAAATCAGCAAAAACGTAAGAAAAATGATCTATAAATTGCAGAAAACCTAAAAGAAGAGTAGGAAGATAATTCCATGACATTTAAATTACCCTTCATTTAACCTAAAATTTAAAATATATAATATTGCTCTTTCCTAGCATCGAAACTGGGTTATATCCCTATAAAAGAAGGTCTCAACCACTACACTAGATAAATTCTTACATATTTTAGTATAAATATATACTAACCAAAACAAATCGCCGACATTCCTACAAATCCTATTTTCATTCGGCGTTAAAGGAAAGCAAGTTGCATCACAGCCACAGCCTACGCTCGACGCCTAGTGAGCCAAACGAGGTGAAACCCACAAGCCAATTCTTCTCGCCATTGATAATTCCTAAAAGTGAGTGACCGCTATTAATATAAGAAAATGGTTCGATTTACTTAAATCAGATATTTTAATGAAAGAAACAAACCAAATAGATTCTCGTGATTTGAAAAAATAAACTAAAACAGAGTATATATCTTCATCAAAACAAAACAGAGTAAAGCTTGTTATAATAATATTGGCCAATGATAACATGGAATTTCTTAATGATGGTTGACGACCTTGAGTACACTTTGGTACTCAAATCATCTTGCTGGGTGATCACATGTCCTTGACCATTAAAATGAGCAAGAGCTTACTTACTCAAACGGCGTGATCTTAAGACAAAAATACAATAAAAATGGTGCTTCAAGAACAAATAGTAATATATGCTTTTGGGTTTAGAAGAGCTGATAGAGAGAAAGATTTTTACATCTAGTGTTTATAAAGAAATGGTAAGATCCAACTTTGAAGAGGCTTTTCTGCATTACTACTGATCCTGTGCTCAAGAAACCTCCAAGGAAACCAGCTTCATTGCAGTCCCCACACAAAATCAACTTTTTTTCACTGCCCACCACAAGAGGATATTCATTCTTCATGAGTTTGAAAATTGTGGAAGTAGGAAGAAAGAAGAAGAAGAAGAAAAGAGAAAGATGTATGGCTTACCTACAAAGCCAACAGGAGTCACCAGCTTTAAACTGCCCATTAAAATGGTGAATCAAATTCACACCTCCTCCTTTGCATTGAGAACATGCCACCGCACCCTTATTTCACACAAACTGTTTTGTCAAAACTTTTAACCAGTTCAGTTGTAAAAATCTTTAAGAGAATAATGGTAAGCTCTTACCCTTGCCGTCACAGTTTGGACAAAGTATGCTGTCTCGATTTTGTGGTCTCAGTACCGTCTGTGGCCTGTTGTTGGTTCCAACAGAGTGTTTCTTTTTTCTAAGTTACGAAATGGTAAAACCGAGAAAGTAGATAGCAATAATGTAACTGAACGAAGA
>JAEACV010000387.1:0-44388 GCA_016432835.1 Brassica nigra | reverse complement strand
GTAGTGAAAAGAAGAACGGGAAGTCGCGCGTCTGCATCGACTTCACCGACCTTAACAAAGCTTGTCCGAAGGACAGCTATCCACTACCGAGCATTGACCGCCTCGTGGAGTCAACCGCAGGAAACGAGATGCTTACCTTCATGGGCGCATTCTCAGGTTACAATCAGATTATGATGCACCCGACGACCGCGAGCGGCCTTCATCACGATCGAGGAACATCTTGTTATAAAGTCATGCCCTTCGGCCTGAAGAGCGCCGCGCTACATACCAGCTGCTCGTTAACGCATGTTAGCGGACAAACTGGGTCAAACTATGGAGGTGTACATCGACGATATGCTAGTCAAGTCACTGCACGCGGAAGATCATCTTCTTTTCTACGCTTTGTTTTGAAGTACTCAACAAGTACGGAATGAAGTTAAATCGGCCAAATGCACATTGAGTCTCTTCGGCGAGTTCCTCGGCTACATCGTTACCCAACGAGGCATAGAAGCCAATCCAAAGCAAATATCCGCCGTCCTCGACCTCCCTAGCCCCAAGAACAGCCGCGAAGTTCAGCGGTTAACTGGTCGCGTGCCTTTAACAGATTTATCTCTAGATCGACCGACAAATGTCTTTCTTAACCTTCCGTGGAAATAAAAGTTCATTTGGGACGAGAGGTGCGAGGAGGCTTTCCAACAACTAAAGAAGTACCTCACGACCCCGCCCGTCCTTGCAAGCCGGCGAGACTTCTGTCATTCTACGTATGCGTATCCAGCCGCGGTCAGCATCCTCATTAAAGAGGACCGAGGGGAGCAAAGCCGATCTTCTACACAAGCAGCATGGCGGCCCGAGACTCGTTATCCCACTCGAAGATGGCCCTAGCTGTAGTAGAAGCAGCAAGGAAGTTCGCCCATACTTCCAGTCACACACGTTGAGGCACTCACCGATCAGCCGCTCCGCACCGTCCTGCAGAACACAAACCGGGCTGGTCGCCTCACCAAGTGGGCTGTGGAGCTCGGTGAGCTGGACATTACTTACAAGAACCGAGCGTCGCAGCTCAGGTCTAGCCGACTTCCTTGTCGAATTGGCACCAGAACTGGGAGGATTTGCAACCACTAAACCAGGCTGGATACTGCATGTAGACGGTTCCTCGACAAACAAAGGCTCAGGCTGGTGTCCAACTCAATCCCGACTGGCGAACTGATCGACAATCTTTCAGCTTTGGTTTCCGCCGAACGAAGCCGATGCATCATTGATAGCGGCCTTCGCAGCAAAGGCCATCAAGCAAAACGTCTAAGCGTATTGCGATTCACAGCTATTAGCAGTCAGTTCGATGGAGACTACGATGCTTTAGCGACGAATGGGCGCTTACCTCCGTGTCATCAAGATTTAGCAAGAGAATTGAATTCTTCGAGCTCACTAAGGTGCCTCGTATGACAACGCTTTACGAGAGCACTAGCAGCCCTTGGCAGCAGGCTCCGTGATCAAGTCAAGAGAACCATCCCAATACATCACATCGCGAACCAAGTATCAGCATTTCAGCGGCGGCTACCTTCATCGCCCTATCAGCGACATGAGATGACCCAGTCCCACCAACAGCCTGTTGACGGCGCGGAGTTCATTAATTACCTCTCGAGCGGTTTCTGCCAACTAGAAGTGGGAAGCCGGACGACTCTAAAAGGCGCAGCGCCGCTACGCCATGAACGACGATCTATACAGATACAACGAAAGCGGGTCCTCCTCAAATGTATTCACGGTGACGAGATCTTACAGCATGGCGGAAACGCACGATGGTGCGCGGAGGAAACCACCGGGCGATGGCTAGCTTTAAAGATCAGAAACTCCGTCTTTCTGGCCGACTATGAACTCGGATCGAATCATACTCCCGCCGCCATGCATAAGTGCCAGCGACATGCCCATTATCCACTGTCCAACCGGTACAGACGCCCACCGCCTTCCTTACCCATTCACATGCTATGGACATCATTGGTCCCATGGTGTGCTCTCGAGGCTTCATCCTAGTCCTAACTGACTATTTCACAAAGTGGATCGCAGAAGCCTTCTCTCAAGTGACCGACAAGGAAGTCCGCTGTTTCTCATTCGAAAACGCCATTTGCCGCCATGGTCTCCCCGTGACGAGATTAGTAACCGACAACGGCTCCCAATTTATGTCTGGAAACTTCAAAGAGTTCTATGGAAATGGAACATTCGGCTAAGCCCCCCCACCAAGGTAATTAAGGGAACGCCAGGCCGAAGTCTTCTAACAAACTCATCATGGATGGAATCAAGAAACGCTTTGACTTGAAGAAAGGCCATCGGGTCGCATTTAACTCGACGGAGTCCTCCTGAGCCATCGCGACAACTCCAAGGGGCTTAATTCAACACCCTTCTCTCTCGCCTATGGAGGGCTATGGCCCCAGCTGAAGTCAACGCTGCAGCCTCCGCCGCTCCAAAATGCCGCAACACGCCGAGCTCAATGAAGATATGCTCTTAACGACCGGACGAACCGAGGAACGCCGAGATCAAGCTCGGCCCGATCCAACTACCAGCCCTGCATTGAGAGTTACTACAACAAGAGGGTTAAGGCAAGACCACACCGAGCTGGGCTTATCAAGTCATGCGCAAGGTTTTCGGAAACACCAAGGAACTCAACGCTGGGAATCTCGCAAAGTGGGGAAGGACCTTACAAGATAGTCAAAGTCGCAGCCTGGCATCTACCGCTTCAAACTTCCAGCGAGAAGACGCCCAAGGGCATGGAACTCCATGCATCTGCGCCATTACTATTCGTGAAGACCCAGCACTCTCCTTAATAACGGATCCAAGAAGATTTTACTTAACCTCTTGCCGAGCGCATCCGCTAAATCCTTTACTTTACCGACGAGTAGCTGAACAAGCGCCACTTCAATCTCGACGACTAAACCGAAGCGATGACCGCAATCACTTTCGCTAAAAGTCGAGTAGATGCACCCCCACCGCCACTTCTACTCTCCGGTAATGCTCACAAAGCCACTTTACCGGTGAAAACGAACTACGAATTTTGATCCCATCCCGGTAACGTAGGCAGCCTTAACCGTTCAGCCATAACAAAACCAAAGTCCAAAACTTCGCTAACTATAATTTGCAACTCCCATCCCCGCCTATGGGCGTATGGACGATGCACCCACTAAATATAATCTCGACTGGTGACACGCGAATCAGGACCAATAGCCGCGATGCCACCAATGTACCAAGATTAGGCAAGCTAACGAGAACGAATTTTGAACCCTTCCTAAGCATTGAAAGAAGGTCTGGCCGCTAAAACTCGATCTGCTACTAGAACTGGTTTGAGAACCTCGAAGAAATTTTAAACGTAATCTTGATTCAGTTTCAAAACAAAAGGTTGTTGTTGTAAGTCTCAGGCACTAATAAAGGCAGAACAAAAGCTTAGTATTCGGATAAAGATCCGCCTATTAGCTTACAACAGCAATGAGTCCAACAAGACCACTAAAAGAAAACAAAAGGAAGAGTGATACAACAAGGTTCGTAATCACAGAAAGATCCTTCGAACGGAAAGGTTCGAGGAGTTGGCAGGCCAGTCTCCGGTCGAGGGCGCCGGTCGAAACCACGGCTCCTCCTCCTCGCTTTTCACGAGACTCCTCCCGCCCGACAGACACCGCTAAGACGACTTGTCCGCAGTTCCGGACTCTCCCCGCTCTCGCAACAGCTCCCAGCTGGACAAGGACTGTGATGGCAAGTCCTCTTCGCCATCGCTCCTTTCGGTTGCCCGGAGAAGAGTCGGACCTCAACAACCTTTCGCCATATCGACACCCTCGAGAATTCTCCTGTTAAGGAACCGCCTCCTCAACGGTCTTATCAGCCGACTTTAAAATCGGATTCCTTGCCAGAGGAGTCGCTACGGGTCAAGCAACCAACTGACTGACCGCCGATGCATCCCCAAGAGCGTATGGGGTACGAGCTGCGGCCGATCAGAACTGACTGTCTTCGCTCGATCCAGACGGATCAAGAGTCGCCATGAACTCCTCGCATTTAACCGAGCTTAAGAACAAGGAGAAAAGTCGCTTCGGCAGTGGACCGACAACAAGTTTAACCATTTCGGCCCCTATGCTTCACCTCCTCGCTTAACACGCCGATGAGCTCCTGAGTAATCTCCGCCCTCCCGATCATCTCAAGACACTTCCTTGTACCAGAAGCCCGTCCAGCAAGTTCTTTCCTTTCAAAAGATCGCCGAGCCAAATAAGCACGGATTGCCGATGCGGCGCTTAAGCTTGTCGGGTCATAGCCGATCGTATTCGAACCTCTCACGAGACTTCCCTACAATCTCAAGCCTTCGCCTCAATCAGTTTTGGGCAACGGCGCCCTTCTCCGCTGCCTCTTTCTCCAGCTGGCTTGCCTCTCCAAAGCCGCCTTTCACGCTAGCACCTGTTTAGCCGCTACGTCACTTTTACAGCCTCTAGACCTCGAATTTACTCGAGAGCCTTTCCTCAAGAGTCTTCTGCTGATCCGTTCCTGATCGCTCTCAACCTCGATGACCCCGAGCCTTAGCCTAGCAAGCTTCACCGAGGCACCCAGCCTACCATCGCTTGTTTTGAAGCAGTATCGCACTTCCACGAGGACGCTCATGCAGCCGCCGGCCTAACAAAAAAACAACAACAACGACAATGTCGAAATGTTAATTCAAAGGAGAAGAAAGAACGGCTAGAACTTTGGGGTACAAGTGATTAGAATACCCGCCTCGCCCGCCAAAGCTGCATCGATGTAGTCATCCTTGAAGTAGAGGTCCTCACCATAGGCATCTCCCTAGGACCGCCTCAATCTGGCGAGAGCTCGGGCGATCGCTGGGTTATTACACCAGCGAGTCTTCTCTATACACCTAACTCCACGACGGAGAAGTCGATCCTTGGCCTCTTCCCAAGAGCTCTTCGATCAGCTAACGCTGCGGAGGGATACTCCCTGGTCCTGAGAAGAGAAGACGGGGTCCACCAGATGACTCCGTTCTAGAAGAACGCCTTCGACGGTGCCTTTTCCCGCGAAGTCGGGCTGTGACCTCATAGTCAAAAACGGTTATCTCAAATCTACGCCAAAGATCCTTCCAAACTGAAGATTTCCCGCACGAACACGGGCCGGGAAAGATCGAAAGCAACGGAAAACCCACGGACGGCAAGACGCCTGCCGGGCGGGCACGCTGACGCTGGTTGGCCCGGCGGCCGCGGCACTCCTCGGCCGGTGGCACTGGCCACGCAGGCCGCCTACGCCGGGCGGCACTCCCAGCCCATGCCGGGCGGCACTCCGCCACGCTGGCCGCCTGGTGCCGGCGGCACCCTGGTCTAGCGCCGGTCCACGGCCCTCGTCCTGGTCTCGGTCCCATTGTGCTCGGTCCAATCCCATCTTGGCTTGTTCGGATCAGTCCTCGTGAGTTTGGTACAATCAAGGCTACAGAATAAACATCCTTCGATTCTTGGAACCATCCTCAATGTTTTACGATGGAAATCGAGGGTTGGATTTCGTAGAAGATATCAGATAAAACAAAGATCGATTAACTTGAACATCGATCCTTTAAGCTATACGTTTATTCTCCGAAAGATCATCTTTCTGAGAAATCGATAAAACGCTTAACGATTTAAGACAAGTCCACGGACTTACTTAAGATTTTTCAGAATTCAGGCCCAATCAGGCTATGACGGTTTATCCGATTTAAACGTCGGATACATCAAGTCATCAAAGATAGCGAAAACTCGATGATGATTATGAAGACCGACGAAAATGGAACATTTCGAAGAGATACGCTTGGGCCCAAAGGCCAGGCCCATCATCCTAAAGCAAACCGACCTAGGAGTGTATATAAGGAGAGCAAGAGCAGAGGAGAAGGGCATCCCAAAACTGAGAATTAGACTTAGAGCATCCCGCTAGCTTAGAAGAACTAGGGTTTAGGTGGTTAGACTAGCGGAGCAAGGCTTAGACGTTTGGCTGCCTCATGACTCTATCTTTTTCTTTAAATCGCGAAATCTCTTTGTCTTCTGAGAATCCTTGTACTCGCTTTCTCTTATCTAATAAAACGCCTTCGGCAAATATTTCAACTCTTATTTTATCTATTGAACTTTTCGATTTTGTGTGGCAACGAGAATCCGGACCTTCAAGGAAAGTCGGGTTTACTTGGCTTTCCTCCGCAATCATATTTATCAGAAATTGACGGTGTGAATTTCGGTTCCCATAGTTTGGCGCTGAGGAGGGGGGACGATTCTCTAACTCGAAACCACCGATCGATCGGTTCAGTATGACTTCTTCGCCACCGCAACATCGTGATCTTCGAGGATCGAAAGCAACGGCCCGCACGGCCAAACTCAACGATCTCTCGTAATAGAACTCACGCACTCCAGGATATTGAGCGGTATTAGTCGACACGATGCTCGGCTAATATTATCTACAAAAGCACCCTCGAGAGGATGGGCGCCATCTAAGCATCCCAGATGACCCCAGCCCAGTATTCGACTCTCGAGAAATTATGACCTCGGCTCGCCTAACCTCCTAGTCAAAGTTGAGCGCCGCCAAAACACGGAATTCTGGTGATCGATGGTCCAACATCCTACAATGCGATAGTTGAACTCCCCGCTAAACTCCATGAGAGCGATCCCATCAACATTCCACCTATGCCTCAAGTTCCCAACGCCTTCGGGTCGAAAAATACATGGTAGTCAATGGAGCAGCGCAGATCTACCTCGCATCGAACTAAAACGAAAACTCTGAAATCAAACTCTCGAAAAGCAACGATTCATCCAGCCGAAACCTTCTGGCAGTCCCAAAGAGCCGAGGCCCTCGAAGGAAGCTGAACCAACTCGAACCGGTGGTCTCAATTTGTCTCGACGATTCTTTCCCGAACGGTGTGTCGAGATCGAGCTAACCTCCGCTAACCAATGAAAGCAGAGCTCATCGATGCCTCAAAAGAACCTCAAGACGTCGCGGCTGCGGAGGATATGCTGGAATCGACATTAGCGTAACATGTCACGAACTTAACATCGACTCCAACTCACAAACCCGTAGAAACAAAAGAGACGAAAGCTGGGACTGAGCTGCACATCGCAGTCAATGAGGAAGTCGAAAGACTCCTCAAAGTAGGGTCGATAACAAGTCGTATCCGGACTGGCTTGCCAACCCTGTGGTAAAAGAAAACGGCAAGTGAACTGCGGTCGATTTCACGGATCTGAATAAAGCCTGTCCAAGCGATTGCTTCCCGCCTCACACATTGACCGACTGGTCAAGCAACCCTGGAAACAAGCTTCGCATTCATGGACGCTTTTCCGATACAATCAGATCATGATGAATCCCGACGCATCAAAAACTGCATTCATCACAGACCGCTGAACGATTGCTACAAGGTAATGCCTTTCGGTCTTAAAACGCAGGTGCAACATATCAGCGACTGTCAACAAAATGTTTGCCGAGCAACTCGAAAACTATGGAAGTATACCGATGATATGCTCAAAATCTCTTGACTAACACGCATCATATAGCCCACCTAGAGGAATGTTTTGCACGACTCAACCAGCATAACATGAAACTCAACCCGCAAAATGTAGATTCGCTGTGGCATCGAGAATTCCTGATACCTCGTAACGATCGCTGAATCGAGGCCAACCCTAAACAAATCGACGACTGATAGAGATGGCCTCCCGAGAACCAAGCCGAGAAGTCCAGAGGCTAACCGAAGAGTCGCGCTTTGAACCGCTTCATCTCGCTCCACGGATAAGTGCCTACCGCTTTACCAGACATTGAAGGAAACAAGAAGTTCGAATGGTCCGAGCAATGTGAAAAGCTTTCCAACAATTGAAACATTACCTGGCCACTCCACCAGTCCTCGCAAAACCGTGGAAGGTGAACCTCTTTCCTCTATATCGCAGTTTCCGAACGGCGTCAGTGGCGCCTTGATACGAAGAACGCGCAACAAAGCCAATCTTTTACGTAAGCAAGACGCTACTGGCGGAAACTCGATACCCTCTAATGGAAAATTAGCATTCGCCGCCATAACCTCGCAAGAAAACTAAGACCATATTTCCAGTCTCATACTATAGTGGTTCTCACCACGCTCTCATGGATAATCCCGCATAGTCCGAGTCAATCCGTAGGCTCGCAAAATGGGCAATCGAACTGAGTGAATACGACGCCGAATATCGCCAAGGACGTGCAAAGTCCCAAGTACTTATGGATTTCTTGGTAGAGTTACCCACTAGAAACATGACTAACGAGGAACCAAACTCAACTTGGGTCCTCCACGCCGACGGTCTTCATCCAAACAAGGATCCGAATCGAATACGGCTCACCTTCCTAACGGGAAATCCTAGAACAGTCTTCCGATTGGCTTTTCATGCTTCAAACAATGAGGCAGAATACGGCACTCATCGCAGGCTTCAGGCTGGCCCATGGGTTAAAATCCGTAATATTCACGCTTACCGCGATTCTCAGTTACGCCAATCAATACAGCGGAGAATATGAGGCAAGAGACGAAAGGATGGACGATATCTAAAACTCGCCCAAGAACTGGCTCGAATTTTGACCAGTTCGCCTCTGACCAGAATTCCTCGCCGAAAACGCCCAGGCCGACGCCTTTGGCTGCCCTCGCCAAGCTCAGATCCAGGGCTCCAAAAGTAATCCCGGTCAATTCATCGAGCATCCGAGCATCGACCACCAGTGGTCGCCAATCTAATCCGAGACGATTGAAGATGCGAAGAAGTCGAGGATCAACCGAAGCGATGTGAACCCGACCGGTATGGCTGCGACAGCCCTTGGTTAGAACCAATCCGAGCCTATATCGCGGAATGGAACCCACCAAAAAATGGGCTGCTCAGAAGTGAAAACCTGCCGCACGGCACGCCACGATAGAGGGAGAAATTTATAAGTGGTGTTTTTCTGGTCCTCTCATGGCATGCAGAAGGGGAAAGAGCGAAGAATCATGAAGGAGGTCCATTCCGATCATGCGGAAATCATTCTGGCGGAAGATCTCGCGTCAAAATCAAACGCCACGGTTATTATTGGCCAACCATGGTAAAGACTGCGAAATTTGCCCGAAGTGCGAAATGCCAAAGGCATGCTCCAACAATCCATCAAGCGGAGATCCTCCTCAATCTCATCCCCTATCCTTTCATGCGATGGTCCATGGACATCGCCGACCTATGCACCCATCAAAACAAAAGCGCCTCCTAGTCCTACGGATTTCTTTTCCAAATGGGTAGAAGCAGAATCCTACGCAAGTATCAAAGACACACAAGTCGAGAACTTCGCCTGAAACATATCATAACTAGACATGGGGTCCCATTTAAATCGTGAACAGATAATGGATCTCAATTTATCTCTACCGATTCAAGCATTCTGCTAAAATGGAAAATACGACTTACAAAGTCAACTCCCAGATATCCGCAATGCAACGGACAGGCAGAAACCATCAACAAAACCGCCCTTGACGGACTCAAGAAACGCCAGACGCCAAGAAGGGCGATGCGCAGGAGCTCAAGGAGTTCTTGGTCTCATCGACAACCCCAAGACGGCTACGGTGAAACTCCATTCGCCTCGCTACGAACGGAATGTATGATCCCCGCTGAAGTAGAATTCCGAGTACGGAGAAGATTCCTCCCGAAGAGAGGATTTAAACGACGCTATGATGCTGGACAATCTCGATTCATCAATGAGCCGCGACCAGGCACTCATTCAATCCAGAATTACCAGCACGCCGCCGAAGGTACTACAACTCAAACGCACGCCATCGCAGGTTCAAAGAAGGCGATTAACTTTACGCAAAGTCTTCCAAAACACGCCGAACTAAACGCAGGAAAACTGGAGCAAACTGGGAAGGACCGCATAAAGTCATAAAAGTAGTCCGACCAGCCTCATACCAAATCGCAAACATGCAAGACGCCAAAATCCCGAACTTGAATGCGATGCACCTCAAAAATACTACCACTAAACGATAAAACGTGGTACAAAAGAACTACGAGATGGCTTGATCCCTAGACAAGGGTATCGAGGCAACTCGCCAATCGGCGGATTCAGCTATCCCCCAATTTAAAAGGGGGAGGGTACGATATCAGATACTCCCACAAATTTCAAGACTCTAAAATTTTCAAACTTTTCACGACTTTTCAAAATCAGCCAAACGCCACAACAACGGATCTAGTATCCGCTAAGCCGATTATCACATCCAAAACCAATCTCGATGGCCAGCACTTCACGGCATCGGAATGTAGACGCTTCTCCTCGGTCAAACTTTACACCCCTTGGTCCCGGCCCAAAACGGAAACAACAGTTTTCTGGCTGCTAACATTCGCAAAGACATCCCCAAAGCCCGCAAGCTTTCAACACGATGCGCATAAGGAAAAATCAACCTTCAGCACGCGAGACGCCGCTAACGCCAAGGAACATCGGGCGCCCCAGCTTCGCCCGCTTTGAGCCTTTCGCAGCACTACGCTGATAGCTTAGCCTTGAAAGAATCAAACCCATCAGTCAGGGACGGAGTAGCCTTCTGAACGGCCGGAACGGCGCGGAGCTTGACTGGCCGGAACCGACGGAGCACGGCCTCGCCTATCTCAACATCAGAATCACTTTTCAACTCGATGAAGACATTTTCTTTCGAGAGAAGAGAGAGAATTTGAAAAGATGTGAAGAATGAGAAGGGAAGGTTGGCTATTTATAAGAAGAAGGAGGTGAAGACACTGGTTTCGCGGAAAATCCTTAGTCAAAATTTCGATTTTCAAAATTCAATCACTCGCGAAAATCGCCTCCGATCTTACGAAGGCTAATGTTGGGGTCAAAACGGTTATCTCAAATCTACGCCAAAGATCCTTCCAAACTCAAGATTTCCGCGACGAATCCATCACGGGAAAGATCGAGCAACGGAAACCCACGGACGGCACTCGCCTGGCGCCGGCGGCACTCCACGCTGGCCGCCTTGGCGCCGCCAACGGCCACTGGACGCTGGCCGCCCTGCCGGCGCACGCTGACGAGGTCGTTCTGGCGCCGGGCGGCATCGCTGACGAGGCCGCCTGACGCCGCGGCACTCGCCTGGCACCCGGGCGCCACGCTGGCCGCTCATGCCGCACCCATCACGCTGGCCGCCTGGCACCGGGCGCACACAGGACGCTGGCTGGCTCGGCGCCGGGCGTAATCTGGCCACACGGGGCCCGCCGGGCGGCATTCGCCACGCTGGCCGCCTGATGCCGGGCACCCTGGTCTAGCGCCGTCCACGCCCTCGCCCTGGTCTCGTCCCATTGTGCTCGGTCCAATCCCATCTTGGCTTGTTCGATCAGTCCTCGCGAGTTTGGTACAATCAAGGCTACGGAATAAACATCCTTCGATTCGGTTGGAACCATCCTCAATGTTTTACGATGGAAACCGAGGGTTGGATTTCGTAGAAGATATCAGATAAAACAAAGATCGATTAACTGAACATCGATCCTTTAAGCTATACGGTTTATTCTCCGAGAAAGATCATCTTTCCGAAATCAGATAAAACGCTTAACGACTTAAGACAAGTCCACGGACTTACTTACGATTTTTCAGAATTCAGGCCCAATCAGGCTATGACGGTTTATCCGATTTCCAAACGCCGGATAAATATCAAGTCATCAAAAGATAGCGGAAAACTCGGGATGATTACGAAGACCGACGAAAATGGGACATTTCCGAAGAGATAAGCTTGGGCCCAAAGGCGAGGCCCATCATCCTAAAGCAAACCGACCTAGGAGTGGGTATATAAGGAGAGCAAGAACAGAGGAGAAGGGCATCCCAAAACCGAGAATTAGACTTGAGCATCCTGCTAGCTTAGAAGAACTAGGGTTTAGGTGGTTAGACTAGCGGAGCAAGGCTTAGCACGCTTATTGCCTGCGACTCTATCTTTTTCTTTAAATCGCGAAATCTCTTTGTCTTCGAGAATCCTTGTACCGCTTCTCTTATCTAATAAAACGCCTTCGGCAAAATATTTCAACTCTTATTTTATCTATTGAACTCGATTTTGTGGCAACGCAGAGAACTGACCTTCAAGGAAAGTCGGGTTTACTTGGCTTTCCTCCGCAATCATATTTATCAGAAATTGACGGTGTGAATTTCGTTCTACAACCTTCGCTAACGCTGAGATCCTCGCTGATCGGCGCCGAATCCGAGATCGCGCTTTCCGAGTCGAAACCTTTTTCTTCGACTTCTTCGGTTTTCCTCCGCTTTCTTCGACGAAGTCTTCGCCGACTTCCGCCGATCCACGCCGCCTCTTCGGTTTCTTTCGAGGATCCTCCGTCGACTCTTCGAACGGTCTCTTCGACTGCATCCCCCGGCATTTTGCTCTTTTTCTTCTCGCACCTTCTTCGACGGGACCGGAGGATCCGGATCGACGGATTGGTCGACCGGTAGGCCTTTGCCCAGTTAGCTGACGAGCCCCGTGTCGATTTCTTTAGCAGTGAGCTTCCTTTGAGTAAAGCGCCAAACCGGGTCCCTCCATCTCACGCTTTTTTGAGTATCCTCTGCTCTTCAAGGAAAAGGTTTAAGCGAGATTTCCTCGGTCCGATTATCAGCGGCTGTCTTGACCAATCAACTGCATAATAAGCAAACGTAAACTGTCAAGACGATAAACTCGCAATTGGAAAAGTAGTAAGTAAATAAGAGGGGGTTCTCGAATTGAGCCTGCCGACGATCCACTCGACTCAAGTCAGGCTAACGAAGATGACTGTGGGTGGCTATGATCTGCGACTCGAAGAAGTCCTCGATACTGATCGATTCGATGACGACCTGCCAAACAAGAGGAAAAGGGTCAGCAAACGGCAAGAGTAACTAGCAGCCACTATTGTTCTCTACCAATCTTCTTGTTCCACAAAACAGGAAAATCGCCTTCTAAATGACTCAGCCAAGGCATGTTCGCCCCTTGACGTAAAATATGCCCACTGCCAATTCTTCGCTTTCGGATGTCCAAGCCAGACATTATAATCGGGCGATTTTTACCGAGAACGCAGTTCGTTCGGCCTGGTAGTCGCCGCCTCGAAAATTCTCACCGACATCAAACATCGTGTCCGCCTCATCACAAGCAGCATGACTGCATTACGGATCGAGCCGATCTTTAGTTGACTGATCGCTGCCTCGCTACCGACGACGACGGATTAGCCGGGAATCGAAACCAGCTTAGCCGCCCTCGGCACGACTCGCATAAGCACTGGTAGCCGATCGGAGGGGACCAGGGCCTCGCCGGCAGACGGGATGATGTACGCCACGCCGCCCCTCTCAGAAGCCAGAGGAGACCCTCACGAAAATATGAGTGGAGCATGTCCCGCACATTCCCCAACGCTGACCTCCGCCCATGGATCCCGCGAAGCTCTCGGGAAGAGAAGCCAGTTCTTCAAATATCCCGCCAGGATGATAGACGGTGGGCCTACAGTCGATCCGATCAAAGCGAACATGCCTATGCCTCTCCCAAAGTTCTTGTTGGCTCGGAACGTAAGAGTCGGAATCATCGCCTCACTCGCCTGGCTATCCCGCCACTAGAACCATCTTCATCTCCTTCTTTTCCGACCGACTACCGCTGGACTAGAACGCCCCTCATCACTCTCTTTGTTGGAGAGTGACTCGCCTTCTCGGATCAACCTATGCGCGTCAGCAACCAAGAGGCGCTGAGCCATGTCGAGATTCTCAGATTCGTGATCGCGTCCCGATGGATCAGGCTGAACTCGTCCAAGGGACTCCCACAGGCCGTGGCTTCCTTAACAGACTAGCGGAACGGCGACAGCTTTCCTTCTCCTCCCGGATAATCGACTCTTTGAAGACATAACTCACCAACTCAAACAGCTCAAAGATTCGGATTGCTCTACTTAAAGCTAGAGAGAAAGAAGAGAGAGAGAAAAGAAAAGTACCTGAGATTTGCAGAGAAGAATGACGAAATCGGGGAGTTAACTATTTATAGCAAAAGTAGGCACGACCCGCAGATTAATTATGCCTAAAAGGGCCTAATGGGCTTAAGAACCCATTAGGTTACTCGGCGTTCGCTTCCCGCCGAACCAATATTCGGTTACGACAAAACCAACGCCCGCACGGCAAACCGTCCACACCGAACCGATCTAAACCGAAGTCAGCTCAACAAACGATGGCCCGCCAAGACTCGAGATAGACCGATCATGGATTCGGGCAGCGAAAGCACGCCACTACCAAAGGGATGTCCAGCTGAGCGATTGCCGCCACCTCCGACGATTCAGTCGCACGCCAAACGCTACCAAAACGTAAAGGCCACTATCCACGCAATAAGACTCCTTCATCTGATCAAACCTGGCCCATAAATTCATTGAGACCACAAAGGTGCTCACAAATGAACTGGGGACTTATTGTAGGAGATGGGTTATACCCCTCCTCAAGGCCCATCAAATAAAGGAGACTATCTAGGATCGTCGGCCCATCGCCTCTAGGCGGCCTTAGTCGACCGGCTAGACCGACTGAAAGAGCGATGTCCGAACACGTCTCTAAAGAGGCTCCCAATAAGGCCCAACAGAGAGGGAAGCCCAACGGCGAACGCTAGCTTAACGGCAACGTGCTCTATAAAAGGGAAAGAGGCAACAGCGAGAAGGGGACCCAGACTTTTACATACTCACTTGAGCGGCTAGATCTAGGGTTTCGATAAGTTCATAGATACTCGCCGCCTTATATTTCTCCGACTGTTTAGTCACTCTTTCCATCCGTTTGTAATCACATTTCTGAGATCTATAAAACGTCTTTGTTCGCCCCGCTTCTCTCTTTATATTGTTCTTGAACCAGTTTACACTCAAACATTATCTTTCGTGTATGTCGTTTGGCTCCTGTAACAGGTCTAGAAAAGGTAAACTACCCAAAAGTATTAACAAGGCTGTTCGTGAGAGACTTAAACGTGATCATTTGAATGACCTTTTCACTGACTTAGCCCATACCCTTGTCCCTTGGTAAAGATTTCACATCTTTCAATCCCTTGATTGCTATTCTAAGCAATTGCTTGAGTTGAGATGCTGTGAATGTGATCGCGCATATACAAGTGTTTGATGCTGTTACTGATTGTGATATCTAACCGGGAAAGTATTCTCTTTAATTTCTCAACTGAATCAGCATAACAGTGGGAAAGCTTCTATACTGTGCGGAGCTACTCGGTTCTTGAAGGACGTCTTTGAACAGATCGAGTCCCTTGGAAAGGAGCACACTTCTCTCCTCTCTGAATCTAACTATGTAAGCCACTTTCTAAGAAAGCTAAGGCGTGGTAGACAGATCATGCTCACAACAGTCTTTTGTCTACATGCTTGTCTCAATGGTTTAATAGTGATGGAAACTGTGTAGGTGACCACAGAATAAACTCAAGGAAGAAACATCAGTGCTTCAGACCGAGATTTTCAGACTACAATCCGAGATAGAAGCGAGAGCGAATCAGTCTAAACCTGACTTGAAACCTCTTCGGCAACCCAGTACCGGCATCTCAGTTTCCAGGATTTCCCATTTTTCAACAATCTACCGCGGCTACTTGGAGAGCGGCTTAAAGCTAGTGAATGAGGCTTCCCCCAAGAGTAACATGACGAGTTAATAACCGGAAACAGAGACAGGGTAACTCGTGAAGGACCCTTGACTTTTTTTTTTTGTATTTTAGCATCTTCTATTGTGTCATACTGGGTTTGGCCTTGGCTATTTCTTGTTTTGCGGTGTTTGTTAATAAGGCAGCATTAACGGTCTTAAGGAAAAAAAAGAAGAAGTTATCTCTAACTTTTGTCGTTTCTTGTCCTAAGATACTAAAACAACGATTAGCTCTAAAGTTAATGGTATTTTGGTAAAAGAGACTAACACACGCACAAAAATAAGAGTGGGAGAGAGAACATCTTATCTGCTACCGAGTGGGTCAGAAACACAGAAATGGCTAATTCACTAGGATGCTTCCTTCCTTCTCCTCCTCCTACTCCTACCTGTTGCCTCCGATCTCCCATCAAAAGCCCTATACCTACTCACTTCTTCTTCCCAATAAGTGATCAGAACTCGTCGTTGGGTCAGAAAAGACAAGTGTTTCATACTTGTAAATCCAAAAGCTTCCAGATTCAGGTTCGGTTCTGTTCTGTTCTTCTCTTCCAAATCTACTTTCTCGGTTTTACCATTTCGTAACTTAAGAAAAAAAGAAACACTCTGTTGGAACCAACAACAGGCCACAGACGGTACTGAGACCACAAAATCGAACAGCATACTTTGTCCAAACTGTGACGGCAAGGGTAAGAGCTTACCATTATTCTCTTAAAGATTTTTTACAACTGAACTGGTTAAAAAGTTTTGACAAAAACAGTTTGTGTGAAATAAGGTGCGGTGGCATGTTCTCAATGCAAAGGAGGAGGTGTGAATTTGATTCACCATTTTAATGGGCAGTTTAAAGCTGGTGACTCCTGTTGGCTTTGTAGGTAAGCCATACATCTTTCTCTTTTCTTCTTCTTCTTCTTTCTTCCTACTTCCACAATTTTCAAACTCATGAAGAATGAATATCCTCTTGTGGTGGGCAGTGAAAAAAAGTTGATTTTGTGTGGGGACTGCAATGAAGCTGGTTTCCTTGGAGGTTTCTTGAGCACCCAGGATCAGTAGTAATACAGAAAAAGCCTCTTCAAAAGTTGGATCTTACCATTTCTTTATAAACACTAGATGTAAAAATCTTTCTCTCTATCAACGCTCTTCTAAACCCAAAAACGTATATTACTATTTGTTACTGAAGCACCATTTTTTATTGTATTTTTGTCTTAAGATCACGCCGTTTTGAGTAAGTAAGCTCTTGCTCATTTTAATGGTCAAGGACATGTGATCACCCAGCAAGATGATTTGAGTACCAGAAGTGTACTCAAGGTCGTCAACCATCATTAAGAAATTCCATGTTATCATTGGCCAATATTATTATAACAAGCTTTACTCTGTTTTTGTTTTGATGAAGATATATACTCTGTTTTAGTTTTATTTTCTCTCTCTTTTCAAAATGCAGAATCTATTTGGTTTTGTTTCTTTCATTAAAATATACAATTTCGTAAATCGAACCATTTTCTTATATTAATAAGCAGTCACTCACTTTTTACAGAATTATCCAATGGCAGAGAAGAATTGGCTTGTGGGTTTCACCTCTTTGAACTCACTAGCGTGACAGAGAACTGAACAGACGCTTACGCTTATACTCTAACGAATGAAAAATAGGGGATTTGTAGGAATTAATCGACGATTTGTTTTTGGTTAGTATATATTTATACTAAAATATGTAAGAATTTATCTAGTGTAGTGGTTGAGACCTTCTTTTATGGATATAACCCAGTTTCGATGCTAGGAAAGAGCAATATTATATATTTTAAATTTTAGGTTAAATGAAGGGTAATTTCAGAATCTATCATCTTCCTCTTTACTCTTTTAGGTTTTCGCAATTTATAGATCATTTTTCTTCGTTTTTTTGCTGATTTCATGTAAACTTCTCAAATCATATGTATATTTCTCGATTCAAAGGCCGAAATGAGTAATAACTTAAGATTTTTTAGAGATCCAATTTTTTTCACTGAATTTCGTCTATTCGCACGCTTGATGGCCGGATAACGTTTTCCGGCGAATTTACGGCCCTAGGCGGCGCGTTTTAACAAGGGTTTCACCATATATATTTTTGGGCTTTAATTTTTAGTAAAGGCCGAAAGGGCCCCACCTGATGCACCCTAAATAGGATCACTCGACCGGATTGGAAATGGATATGAACTCAGAATGAGAACTGGTGGATTGAAGGGTCGCACAACAGTTGCGGAATGGCTGCTGATATTCCCGAGCTTGATTGTTGCATGATATGACGCACAGGTCCAATAAGGAAGCAATCTCGATCCATTGCTTGATATGACGCACAAGTCCCACGGGAAAGAGGGTGTTTGCTTGGATATGACTCACCAAGAAATGAAAGTGTTCAACAAAGAACAGAGAAGAATAAACTCAAAAAGAAAAAGGAAAAATAGATTGTCTTACTCAAATGAGGGAATTACATACTTATAGAGTTTTCTAGTCAAAGAGAAATAAATGAATTTGTGGAAAAACAATACATAGAAAATAGAAACAAAGACTAGAAAATATTAAAAGAAGTCAAAGACTCTTCGGTTCTCGATCTGGTCAAGAGAGACACTTCGGCTAGTGTCCAGGTTTATCCGAACCAGCTGGGCACACGGCGGTAAGGAGATGGACGGACGGAGGGCTGTCCGCGGGGCTGTCCGGGTGTCCTTCATGAACGAGCTGCGACCCAACATGACCCAAATCTCCGGAAAGATTGAGGATCCTTGACTTAGTGAAATTCAGATGATCAAAGTTCATGAACTGATCGAACTTGTCGAACAAACCATCAGTCCGTCCGTCGGGACATGTGGTACGGATCAAACGGGCCAAAAGAGAGAAGGTTCAATCTGAATCGGATTCCTCTTGATCAAAGTTGATTCTAGCTTGACCCTTAGTCTTAGCTTGGCGAGTTGGTTGAAAAAGGTCGTCTCTGGTTTGGTCAGTTTGGTTGTCTGGTCGTGGTTCCAGCCTTAGCTCCTTTCCGGACGTACGCGGGTCGATCTGGTATACGGTACGGTCAGTCTGATCGGTACGGTCAGATGAGTGAACCTCGGTTGAAATGATCTTATCATCCTGATCTCCATCCTGAGCTGGTTCCATGTATTGGGGCGCATCATTTCCTCCCTTTTCAAAAGGATTTTTCCACAAATCTGGATCATCGCAAGAAAAGGAGAAAAATTAGAGAAATATTAAAGCTTGAAGAGATGTCATACTTACCTTGCAAAACAAGCTGATAACACTGATTTTTCTAAGGATCTGAAAAGGACCATCGACCTAGGCATGAGTTTGGACTTTCTTTTTTCAGGAAAACATTCCTTCCTTAGATGAACCCAAACAAGATCGTCTTCTTCAAAAACGACCTTCTTTCTTCTTGTTTGCCTTTCTTGTGTAAACCTGAGTTTTGGCTACAATGTTGGCACGAACTTTCTCATGCAACTTCTGAATCGTGTCTGCCTTCCTTTTTCCATCTGTACTAACTCTTTCACTCAAAGGTAAAGGCAAAATATCAAGTGGAGATAAAGGATTGAAACCATAAACAACCTCAAAAGGAGAAAACTTAGTAGAAGAATGCATGGAATGATTGTAAGAAAATTCAACATGAGGAAAACATTCTCTCCAACGTCTAAATTATTTTTCCACCAATGATCTAAGCAGTGCAGACACGGTCCGATTCACAACCTCAGTTTGACCATCGGTTTGTGGATGACAAGTGGTGGAAAACATCAATCTAGTTCATAGCTTGACCACAAGGTTTTCCACAAAATAACTAAGGAAATTACCATCACGATCAGAAACTATGGTCTTAGGCATTCCGTGCAACCTAAAAATGTCTCTAAAGAATAAATCAGCAACTTGCACATCATCATTTGTCTATTGACAAGGTATGAAATGAGCCATCTTAGAGAATCTATCAACCACCACAAAGATATAATCTCTACTAGTTTTAGACCTAGGCAATCCAAGCACAAAGTCAATTGATATATCAACCCAAGGATGATAGGAATGGGTAGAGATGAGTACAACCTTGGTTTCGCTTTAGACTTGGCTTTCTTGCAAACCACACAACAACCACAGATCCGTCCCACGTCCTTCATCAAACTCGGCCAATAAAAGTGCTCGTGAACAACCTTGTCTGTTTTCTTGACACCAAAATATCCCATAAGGCCTCTTCCATGTGTTTCCCTGAGAAACAGCTTCCTCAAAGAACATTGGGGCACACACAAACGGTTATCAAAGAGTAAAAATCCAGAAATTTGATAATACTTTCCGTAAGCCGCCTTGGAACATTTTCTGAAAATTCTTTGCAATCCTGATCGGTTGCATATAAGTCTTTAATAAATTCAAAACTGAGAAACTTTGTTTCAAGAGCTGAAAGAAGTACATACCTCCTTGACAAGGCAGCAGCCACCACGTTTTCCTTACCTTGCTTATACACTTGATCACATACGGAAAGGTCTCAATGAACTCGACCCAACGTGCATGTCTCTTGTTCAACTTCTGCTGGCCCTTGAGATGTTTGAAAGATTGGTGATCGGTGTAAATCATAAACTCCTTCGGCCAAAGGTAGTGCTGCCACGTTTGAAGAGCCCTCACCGAAGCATACAACTCCTGGTCGTAAGTGAGGTAATTGAGTGTGGCTCCTCCAAGCTTCTCACTGAAGTAAGCAACAGGTCTCCTATCCTGCATCAGAACAGCACCAATACCAACACCCGAGGCATCACATTCGATTTCGAAAGTCTTAGGGAAATCAGGAAGAACAAGTAAAGGAGCTTGAGTTGACTTTCCTTTTGTAATCTGAAATTCCTCTTCTTGTGCTTGTTCCCATTTGAACCCAACTTTCTTCTTGATCACCTCAGTGAGTGGGGATGGGCCTAGTCCAACGACCATTGGTGAGGTGAGGAGATTCTATGGTACTGAAGTTTGGCACAAAACTTCGGTAGAAACCCGCAAGGCCATGGAATCTCCTCACCTCACCAATGGTCGTTGGACTAGGCCCATCCCGGATGGCTTTGATCTTCTCCTTGTCCACTCTAAGTCCATCTGCACCTACAACAAAACCTAAGAAGACCACGTGATCTGTTCCAAAAGAGCATTTTCCAAGGTTAGCGAACAAGCGTTCTTTCCTAAGAACTTCAAGAACAGATTTCAAGTGTAGTTTATGATCATCAAAACTCTTGCTGTAAATAAGAATTTCATCAAAGTAGACAACAACAAAATGACCTATGAAGGACCGCAATACATGATTCATCAAACGCATGAATGTACTAGGTGCATTAGTGAGACCAAAGGGCATGACAAGCCACTCATACAAACCTATTTTAGTTTTAAATACAGTTTTCCATTCATCCCTTCTTTCATGCGAATTTGGTGATAGCCACTTTTCAAATCAGTCTTATAGAGGACAATGGAACCATGCAACTCATCTAGCATGTCATCAAGCCTAGGAATGGGATGCCTATACTTTACCTCATGTTGTTGATGGAAAGGCAGTCCACACACATGTGCCAAGAGCCATCCTTTTTGGGTACAAGGAGAAAAGGCACGACACATGGGCTAAGGCTTTCTCGGATGTAGCCCTTCTCAAGAAGATCTCCAATTTGCCTGAATTTCCTTTGTCTCCATCAGATTGGTTCGATAAGCTGGCCGGTTTGGAAGAGATGCACCTGGGACGAAGTCAATCTGGTGCTCAATACCTCTTATTGGTGGCAATCCCTTAGGATTCGCTTCTAGAAACACATCAGAAAAGTCCTGCAAGACATTTAAAAACTCACTCGGAATCTCCGGTGAAAAATCAGAAGAAGAAGCCATAAGAGATTCTTTGTAAACAAGTAAAAGAAATGGCTTTTGAGAGTATAAAGATTTCCTGACCTGACTTTCCTTGATAAAGAAGTTGGAGTTTCTAAGGGTTGTCTCAGATTCGTCTGGTTTAGGCTCTTTGTCACGATTCCTCTTAAGTTGGACCTGATCTTGATGAACCTCCAAAGGAGTCAAAGGAACCAGCGTGATCTTCTTTCCTTTATGATCAAAGGAGTGTCGGTTTGTGAACCCATCATGCACGGCTCTCTTATCAAATTTCCATGGTCGACCTAGGAGAATATGGCATGCATCCATGGGAAGAACATTACAAACAACCTCGCCCTCCACCAATGGTAAGAAGGACTGTGACTTGATCCTTCACGCACTGCTCACCAGCCTCGTAACCATTCCAACCTGAAAGAACGAGAGAGAGGCCTGGTAACAAGCCCAAGTTTCCTAGCAAGGGTGTCCCTAGAAACGTTAGTGCAACTTCCTCCATCAATAATCAAAGAACAAAGTTTTTCAGAAATTAAACTTCTAGAGAGAAAAAGATTCTCCCTTTGTTCTTTTTCGTTGGTTTTGGGATGAACACTCAAAGATCTCCTAGTGACAAGGAGTGGTCCGTGAGCTGGGTAGTCAAAGTTGTCCTCTTCATCAAAGATCGGACCAGAATCAGCATCAAAGGTTGGACCAAAGTCATCAACCGAGTGGTCGTCCTCCTCATTGAAGATGGAATCAAAGGCATCGTCCAAAGGCTTTCTAGTAACACAAAGGGGTCCATAATGTGGGTAATCGAATGGATCTTCTTCCTCATAAAAGACTGGACCAAGATCATCCTTGTCCTCCTGTTCATCCTCAGACTCAACCTCACCATTACCCATGATAATCATCACTCTTTGGTTAGGACATTTGTTGGCAAAGTGTCTGAGTCCTTGACACTTGAAGCATCTTGTTGGGGTCAAAATCGGTCACGACGGAATCAACGACTGAAAGTCTCTGGAAAGTATTTCTCGAAACAAAAAAAGTTTCGTATTATTTGAAAAGAACTCATACGAGATTTTCTCAAATTAGAATATCCACTCTGGGGTCAAGACTATCTCAAATCAACGGCTAAGATCATTTCTGCCTACGGACTTTCCGAAAACAATCAACAAAGGTTGAATCGGAAAAGAACGGACGCGACCAAGGCCCCGGGCGCCGGCGCGAGCACGCCCGACCTGGCCCCGGGCGCCGGCCGAGCTCGCCTGCTGGTCCCGGCGCCGGCGCCGCCGCCTGCTGGTCCTGGCGCCGCGAGCTCGCCTGCTGGTCCCGGTTCCGCCGCTCGCCCTGCTGGTCCCGGCGCTGGCACGAGCTCGCCTGCTGGTCCCGGCGCCGCCGAGCTCGCCTGCTGGTCCCGGCGCCGCCAGCTCGCGAGATCATCCATGTCCTGGCCCCGCCGGGCGTCCAGCCTATTCCCAGCCCGTCCAGATCGCACCTCGTGGCTTCCGTGAAGTCGTAACACCTTAGCTACGGACCTAATGTTCCTCGGTTCGGCTCGATTGGAGTTATCCTCGAAGTTTTACGACTAGAGCTAGGAAGGTTGGTTCTTCCGCAGCGTATCGTAAAACAAGGACGATCGACTAACATCCATTCTTTAGGCTATACGATTTATTTTGCGAAGAGATAATCTTTCCGAGAAATCGTATGAACGTTCGAGGGCTTAAAACGTGTCCACGGACTCACTTACAATTTTGGAGATCCAAGCCCAATAGGAGCTATGACGATTTATCCTAACTCACAGAACTAGGATAAATGCTAAGTTTCTGCGGATAAATGTCAACTCTCGAGGATAACTACGAAGATCGACGGAAAATGGAATATTTCCAAAAGAGATAAACTTGGGCCCAAAGGCGAAAGGGTAAACGGGCCACCGACCTAAAACGACTATATAAGGAGGGATGGAGCAGAAGAGAAAGGGATCCGAAAATCCGAGAATCTAGACCTAGAGAACTCCTGCTAGCTTGGAAAACTTAGAACTTAGGTGGTTAGGCCAGTGAGGCAGGACTTAGAACGTCTGGCCGCTTCTTGTTCTAGTTTTATCTTCTCCGAAGACCTCTGTTCATCTCGGAAGGATCTAACAATTCTTTAACTTCAGAGCTCCGCACATAGAAACCCTAGGCGTTATCTTCGACATGCCTGTTTCTATGACAAACGTTCATACTAGACGAACTCGTCCAGGCAGTTCGATCTCTTGTTCAATTCTTTCTAACTGAACTACGTCCGACTTGATCCTCGAAAGGGGTACGTAGGCAGCCTTTCTTAAGGTCCAGTCCCAAATCTTAACAAAACTTTTCCGCATTTATTTGGTCACTTGTCGTTGGCTGTCGAGAGAATTGACCTCAAGGAAGTAGGGTTTTCCTTACTTTCCTCCATCATTATTCATTAAAATCGACGGTGTGAATTTTGGTTCCCACACATCTGATGTCTCTTGCACGGCTAGGAGTCTCAACTGCTTTTCCTTTGTCAACACGAGCAGGAACATCAGTCTTAAAAGCAGTATTTGTTGTGGAAGAAGACTTACCCTTGTCTTGATAGCTTGGTTTGGGAGAAAAAAACGGTTTAGGAGCAAAGACTGGTTTTGAATAGCTCTTTGTTTTAACTTGCTATTCAATCAGGATGGCCTTGTGTAACATCTGCTCCACACTTCCATACTCTTGAAGCTCCATACAATCTTGGATGTCCCGGTTGAGGCCTGAAAGAAATCTAGCCATAGTGGCGTCCATAGGTTCATTCACGTCTGCCTTGATCATCAGGATCTCCATCTCTTGGTAATAATCTTCCACGGATTTGGTGCCTTGAAGCAAACGTCTGAGTTTCTGGTGGAGGTCTCGTGATAGTGAGTAAGCACAAATCGTCTCCTCATCAGCATGGTAAGCTCATCCCGTGTATCAATTGGTCTTTCACCTGTTCTCCTCCTGTGAGTCACAACTTGATCATACCACCAATAACATAGCCAGAAAACTCAGTAGCAGCCAATCTAACCTTCTTAAGATCAGAAAAGTTTTGACAATCAAAGACAATCTCAATCTTTCTTTCCCATTCAAGGAAAGCATCATGATCGTTTTTACCATCAAAATTTGGAATTTTTTATTTCAATCCTCCTCAGCTATCATCAACACGTTCATTTCTAGAAAATGGATTGATATCACCTTGATCTCGGTTTCTATGACCTCTCCTAGGTCGGTTGATGGATCAGTCATCGCACCGTCAGCCTCCTCGTGATCTCTTCTTACTCCGTTCGAGGACGAGTTTGTTGACTAACCTGCATCTCATCAAGCTGTTGATGGATCAACGTCTGAAAGTCCGCGGAAATTATTTCTTGGAATAAAAAGTCTCGTATAATTTGAAAAGAAGTTCATACGACGTCGTCCTCAAATTAGAATATCCAATCTATTTCAACGAACAACTCTTGGGAAACAAACGGCAAAACGAAAAGAGGTCGGAGCTTGGTCTTACCAGGTCAACTCGCCATGGGGTGAGCTCGGTGTTGGGGTCGAAAACGGTTATCTCGAAATCAACGGCTAAGATCATTTCCCTCCACGGATTTTCCGCAAAACAATCGACAAAGGTTGGATCAGAAAAGAAGGCGTGACCTGGCACCGGCGCCGCCAGCTCGCCTCGCTGGTCCCGGCACCGCGCCGCTCGCCGCGCTGGTCCCGCCGCTCCAGCTCGCCAGATTGGTCCCGGCCGGCGCTGGCCCGCTGCTTGGTCCCGGCGCCGCGCCAGCTCGCCTGGCTGGCTGGTCCTGGCGCCGGCTGCTCGCTTCACGCTGGTCCCGGGCGCCGCTCGCTTCGCGGCTGGTCCCGGCGCCGCGGCTGCGCTGGTCCCGGGCGCTGGCGCTGGCTCGCCAGTCCTGCAGGCGCTGCTCGCCCGTGCTGGTCCCGGCGCCGCTCGCGGAGCTGGTCCGGCGCTGGCGCCAGCTCGCTCGCTGGTCCTGGCGCCGCTCGCCGTGTTGGTCCGGGCGCTGGCGCCGCTCGCCTGCTGGTCCCGGGCGCCGGCTTGTCTGCTGGTCCTGGCGCCGGCGCTATTCTGCGGCTGGCCCCGGCGTCGACGCTGCTCCCGTGCTGGTCCCGGCCGGGCTAGCTCGCCCATGTCCTGGCCCCGGGCGCCGGCGGTCCAGCCTGTTCCCAGCCCGTCCGATTTAGATCGCACATCGCGGCTTCCGTGAATTCAGCACCTTAGCTACGGACCTAGTGTTCCTCGGTTTGACTCGATTGAGTTATCCTCGGTTTACTTACTGAGCTCGAAGGTTGGTTCTTCCGCAAAATGTATCGTAAAACAAGGATGATCGACTCGAAAATCGATTCTTTAGGCTATACGATTTATTCTGCGAAAAGATAATCTTCCGAGAAATCGTATGAACGCTCGAGGGCTTGAAGCGTGCCCATGAACTCACTTACGATTTTGAAGATCCGGCCCAATAGAGCTTATGACGATTTATCCTAACTTATGGAAGTAGGATAAATGCTAAGTTTCCAATAAATGTCAATACCGAGGATAACTACGAAGATCGACGAAAATGGAATATTTCCAAAAGAGATAAACTTGGGCCCAAAGGCTTAAAGGTTAAACGGGCCACCAACCTAAAGCGACTATATAAGGAGGGCTGGAGCAGAAGAGAAAGGGATCCGAGATTGGAGACCTAGAGCCCCTGTTAGCTGATGTAACTTAGAATTTAGGTTAGACTAGCAAGGCAGGCGTGAACGAACTGCCCACCGCTTCGCGAAATCTCCGCCCTCTCTAAGGATCGGACAATTCTTTTACTCTAGAGCTCACACTTAGAAACCCTAGGCATCATTCTCGACATGCCTGTTTCTATAACCCACGCCATACTAGATCGAACCCACCAGACGGTTCGATCTCTTGTTCAATTCTTTCCAACCAACTACATCCGACTTGATCCTCGAAAGGGTATGTAGGCAGCCTTTCTTAAGGTCCAGTCCCAAATCTTAACAAAACCTTTTCCGCGATTTATTTGGTCACTTGTCGCTGGTTCTCGCAGAGAATGGACCTCAGAAAGTAGGGCTGCTTTCGTTTATTGTTCATCAAAATTGACAGTGCCAATTTCGGTTCCTACAGTTTGGCGCTAAGGAGGGGGACGGATTACTCTTACTCTAAAGGCCACAAAACGCTTGACCGGGATGTCTGAAATATGAAAGACAAAACTCTCAGCTCACATCAACGCTTGGTAAACAACTTTAGCGTAAATGCTCCTACGGTCAACGCTATGCAAACGCCAGAGCTGAAAATAGAAAACCTAGTCGCGGTTTTCGCACAAGAAGAGCACGAAAACGAGCTCGCAATTCTCTATAAAACAGAAAGGGCAACGATAAAATCTATCAAACCCCAAGAAATTCGCCTAAATACCGAAGTTTTAAAAATCTCACCAAGTAGGGTTCGACCGAACGTTTTGAGAATTTCTCGAAAATGAAAACTCACTCTCCCCAAACCATGGAAAACCCTAAATTACTCGCAGACGAGAAAAATAAGCGAAACGGGTTACCCGGACGACACGGCCCGGTGCAGCGGCAGAGCTGTGACACGGCCCTGCCCGCGGCTGCGCCCACGCCACGACTGGTGCCGATGACTGACCCGCCACGCCCGGGCGCCGGCTGGGCGCCCACGCGCGCCCCGGCGCCAGCTGCCTGACGCCATGGTCCTGCCGGGCGTTGCGCTATTCCGCCGTCCCGGCGCCGGTCATGGTCGCTCGGGCGAGTGCAGCTAATTCCTCATGAAACCATCTCAGCACTAGTCCAATCACGTGACTTTGCATCCTCGCCGGCCGTAGTACAAATCCTTCGCGGAATCTAAAACACTTGTTTCGCTTCGACCGAACAATCGGGAAAGTTACTTAAAACTAGAAGGTTCGGTTAACTAATGGATTGCAATTCATCGATAAAACGATCACGGTTATTCTGAAACACCAATCATCTCAACTATACGAGGAATTGGGATTCATTCGAAGAACGATACCATGACGGAGTACTTTCTGAAAATCGTAGCTTGACCAACTAAGGACCCCACTCGAGGGACGCCCCGCTAATAGTGTCTAAAACGCCCACCTTATCCCTCTTCGAGTTATCTCCTACTCCTCTCTTTGTTTCAATGATTCTGTAATGTTCTATCGAGCACATGGTTAATTTAACCAGCAGTACGAAGAAACAAGAACAGGAACTTGGCGTTGATATCTCTCTCGCCCGATATTCTCGCCAGAATTTCGCCAAAATCAATTCTCGCTCAGATCAGACTTTTCAAATCCTTTGACAATGAATCGAAGTGGCCATTCCTAAACTCAATAAAATTTCGATAAATTACTAACTCATACTGCAAGAATGCTTCCACGAAATACACACCCGTCTTGTAAAACTAACGCCACGTAAAATTGAAACTCGGAGAAGACATGAAACAAAGAGGAACGGACAAGAGGCTTATCTCGAATAATCGATGAGAGTAAGGTACGTCCGACTTATAAAATTTTGTCAAGGTTTTAATTTTCAGACAGGAACAAAACGCCTTGAAAACTGCTGTAGAATTTAGGAAGTTAGAACCTAGGGGGATAGTCTAGCAAGCTAAGTCTTAGGCAAATTCTCCGCCTTGTTCCATTGTTCCTTAATTGTCAGGCAGAACATGCAAACCGATCTAGTCTCAAAACCGAGAAACAATCGCCACGCATTCTAAAGCATACTCATCCCCTTCCTAAAAGAAAGAAAACGCACACAAGCCTTCAAAGAACGGCTAACCCGCTTTCTTCAGAAAAGAAAGGGAAGTAGGTAACGATACTATACCGTGATAATCCCGCTCTAAAAACTTTTACTTCAGCATCAAGAGAACGATTTGACAAAGCAAATCTCGCAGCAACAAGCGAAGAACACTTAGGCAATAAAATGTGCCTGTCAAAATCTTTTCAAAAGGCAACGATGCTCTAAGATTTGTCTAAACGCTAGCCGCATAGCCAAACCGCTACAAAAACAGTCTTGAAAACTTCTACGCCATCTCTTGTCGCAAACTCACACCAGAAACTTGTACCAACGCCAGACTAATAGCACGAAGGTGAACTACAAAATAACGAAATAACCTTCGTAAACTCCACGAGTAATTCGGCAACTTTCGCCAAAGGCCAAATCAAAGCGAACGTTTCCTGTAATCCACGGAAACATCGCTACTTTGAAAATCTGCGATTTTCTATCTCCATGAAACCGTCATCCATTACTGTGATAACTAAAACTCTTATACGAAATAGCCTATGGGAAAACAAAATCGGTCTCATGCAAAACGACTTCGTAATACGGAAAGCGAGTGAGGAAACATATTCCATGATCGCAAATATCACGAGCAATTTGTGAGAAACATTCTCCAATTACTTTTACAAAAAAGCCCCTCTCACAATACTTTTACGAAAATCCTCTCAGATGGTCGAATCAATTCATACTAAGAAACATTCAGAAATAAGCAGAACGGGTCTAACAGATAACTGTTATAGATAACTTTCTCCATGAGGTTGCTGAATCCTGCTTTCACTCCCTACGGTTACATCGAGCAGGAAAAGACCGCAACCGAATCCGCATACTCTACGATGATCCTTTACCAACAACTTCCTTGCTATACGGCTGAACCTAGCCTCCATGCCAATCCAAAACTACTGAGCACCACCGCCCAATAGCTTAACGCTAAACGACAATTCATGATTTGTCGAAACGCCAAGTGACTATTATGCAAGCAGTTTGTCGATAACCCAAAATCAGAATCATACAATGAATTCTTCATAACAAAACTCAGTCCTAACAACCATATAGTTAACGGAAGATTTAAACTTATCGTCAATCGATTAAGTTCTATATGCCCGTGAAACCCGCATGAAAAGAAACATTTGTAACAAAGCTCCTAGAGATATACGAGTCATTCTTAAAAATACACAATTAAATCCTCGAGGCCAACACTTCACGGCAATGTGGAGGAAGACGCCCTTCCTGAACAAATTTACGCTAATTCTTCGTCCTAATTCCTCATCAAAAATCGAACAATTCAGCCAAAACTAAGACAACAGTTTTTGTTTATAAAATTGAAACATCTCCAAGCCCGCAAACATTTCAAACACGGCGCGCACAAGGAAAACTCAACCTTCGGCACTAGACGCCGCTAACGCCAAGGATATTTTTCCTCAAACGCCCTGCAGCAAATTTCGCCTCAGGAACTCTAAACTGTAACACACCTTCAAAACGGTATCATGTCGTTGTTTCTGATCACAAAAAATAAACTCTAACGTCCTAAACAGACAATAGCCGCCTTTAAAAGGGTAGGCTCTCTTACATCCGACAAGGATAACATAGCGCGCTATACAAGAAAACCGAAATTTCATTTAGCACTTCCTAACAAAAGTAGCTCGATTCGTACCCAGACAAATGATATAAGCCGATAACACTTCGCTGATTTTAAAACGGTACGAAGTAGGTTAAAATCGCAAACAGGCAAAACGAAAGCCGATTTGTCATCGCAAAGCCTCAGTCCGAGAGTAAACATAGGTCTTGCTCTAAACCCAACCTTGCTGGTACTTAACATCTCACAGACATAGTTTCAATACCCGATACGAGATCCCCAAACTTGTCTCTTCGTTTAAGTCTATCCGCTTTACTTAACCTTCACAGAATCAAGAAACCGCTAAAAATCTCTTTGTACAATCGATGGATACGGTGATCATCTGAGAGGCAGGAATGAGACGACAACTCACACCTCGCCCTCTAACTTATAAACAGAAGTTCTTTCAACTTTATAAAACCACGATTTTATGGGATTTGAGCAAACTATTTTTAACAGGCCAACTTGGCCAAAATAAACAGCCTCCAATAAGAAATACTATCAACAGAAACGTCAAATTCTATACACTACACATAACTAGACGATAAAGTCTCGCAAAACAGGTCATAAGGGTCTTAAACCCAAAACGAATCACGGAAGGCTCGATCCCTACAACAAGGGTAATGCGGCAGCCTTTGAAAGCGTGCAGCCGCCAATCTTACGATTTTCCACGGAGTTTTTCAATCATTAATTCCGCCTAACTTACCAAACATATCTTTACCGCCGCAAGAACATCGCAAAGTTCTAACGAAATGGGGCTAATTGGGGTCAAAATCTGTCACGGCTAAATCAACTTCTAAAAGTCCGCGGAAAGTATTTCTTGAATAAAAAGTCTCGTCCTCCAATTAGAATATCCAATCTATTTCAACGAACAACTCTTGGGAAACAAACGGCGAAACGAAAAGAGTCGGAGCTTGGTCTACCAGTCAACTCGCCATGGGTGAGCTGTTGGGGTCGAAACGGCATCTCAAATCAACGGCTAAGATCATTTCGCTCACGGATTTTCCGCAAAACAATCGACAAAGGTTGATCGAAAGAACGGCATGACCGCCCGCGCCGGGCGCCAGCTCGCTGGCTCTGCACCGCACCGCCACCTGTTGGTCCCGGCCAGCTCGCCTGCATTGGTCCGAGGGCGAGCCGGGCTCGCCAGGTTGGTCTGAACCGGCGCCAGCTCGCCAGGTTGGTCCTGGCGCCGCGCCGCTGGGCTGGTCCGGCGCCGGCGCCTGCTCGTCTGGTCCGGGCGCCGCTCGCTCGCTGCTGGTCCTGGGCTGGCGCTGCTCGCCTGCGGGTCCTGCGCCGCTGCTCGCTTCACGCTGGTCCAGGCCAGCTGCTCGCCTGCGGTTGGTCCCGGGCGCTACTGCTCGCCTGCTGGTCCTGGTGCCGCCGCTCGCTCGTGCTGCCCCCCGGCGCCGGGCGCGGTGCTCACCAGGCTGGTCCCGGGCGGAGCTGAGCTCCATGTCCTGGCCCCGGGCGCCGGGCGTCCCAGCCTGTTCCCAGCCTGTCCGATGACGACATCGTGGCTTCCGTGAATTGTAGAGCACCTTAGCTACGGACCTAGTGTTCCTCGGTTTGACTCGATTGAGTTATCCTCAAGTTTTACGACTGTAGCTTGAAGGTTGGTTCTTCCGCGAAATGTATCGTAAACAAGGATGATCGACTGAACATCGATTCTTAGTTATACGATTTATTCTAATGAAAAGATAATCTTCCGAAATCAGATGAACGCTCGAGGGCTTGAAGCTGGTCCATGGAGTCACTTACGATTTTGAAAATCCAAGCCCAATAGAGTTATGACGATTTATACTAACTTATGGAAGTAGGATAAATGCTAAGTTTCATAATAAATGTCAATACCGAGGATAACTAATAAGATTGACGGAAAATGGAATATTTCCAAAAGAGATAAACTTGGGCCCAAAGGCGAAAGGTTAAACGGGCCACCAACCTAAAGCGACTATATAAGGAGGGCTGGAGCAGAAGAGAAAGGGATCCGAGATTGAGACCTAGAGAGCTCCCAAGTAGCTGATAGAACTTAGAATTTAAGCGTTAGGACTAGCAAGGCAGGATCTAGAACGCCTGGTCACCTCGCCAAGAATCTCATCATTCTCTAAGGATCGGACAATTTTACTCTAGAGCTCGACACTTAGAAACCCTAGGCATCATTCTCGACATGCCTGTTTCTATAACCCACGCTCATACTAGATCGAACCCGCCCAGACGGTTCGATCTCTTGTTCAATTCTTTCCAACCGAACTACGTCCGACTTGATCCTCGAAGGGGTAGGCAGCCTTTCTTAAGGTCCAGTCCCAAATCTTAACAAAACCTTTTCCGCGATTTATTTGGTCACTTGTCGTTGGCTCGCAGAGAATCCGACCTCAAGGAAAAGTAGGGTTTTCGTTGCTTTCCTCCATTATTGTTTATCAAAAATTGACAGTGAGAATTTCGATTCCCACAAACCTGAATTCAAAAGGTTAGTCATATTATTATTCAAAGCTCTCATCTGCAAGTTATATAAACCAAAAGAATTTCCTGGCCGTTCCTTTCTTCACTACTTATGGTTTCCTGAAAATCTTAAACACAAAAGATTAGATAAAACCTCACACTCTCAAGTGTTTGATCTCACCCACACACGTGTTTCTCTCAGATTTTAGTGATAACTCAAAGTCTCTTCTCAAGGTTTAAAAGAACAAATAAAGTAATCCCAATGGACAATCCAAGCAAACAAGGGAGGAACAAGATTGAAAGATAAGAGATTTTTGGTTTGAAATCCGTATTAACCACCTCAAAGGCTGGATTTCTCCTCAGCCAACATGATTTCATTTCCACCAACGAATCACAAACCAACTTTGATATATCTTTTTTAAATCGCTTTCTTAAAATGGTTGGTAAAGAGGGGCCCGGATTTAAGAAAGGTAGAAGAATAAGTGTTTGAAAAAAGTATGGAAGATGGATAGATAATACAGGAAGAGTCGCTCTGATACCACTTTGATGCACCCTAAATAGGATCACTCGACCGGATTAGAAATGGATATGAACTCATAATGAGAACTGGTGGATTGAAGGGTCGCACAGAAGTTGCGGAATGGCTGCTGATATTCCCAAGCTTGATTGTTGCCTGATATGACGATAAGTCCACCAAGGAAGTAATCTCGATCCGTTGCTTAATATGACGCACAAGTCCAACGGGAAAGAGGGTGTTTGCTTTGATATGACTCACCAAGAAATGAAAGTGTTCAACAAAGAACAGAGATCAAAAAGAATAAGGAAAACTCGATTGTCTTACTCAAATGAGGGAACTACATACATATAGAGTTTTCTAGTCAAAGAGAAATAAAGGAATTTGTGGGAAAATACATAGAAAATTGAAACAAAGACTAGAAAATATTAAAAGAAGTCAAAAACTCTTCGGTTCTCGATCTGGTCAAGAGAGACCCTTAGGCTTCTGTCCAGGTTCATCCGAACCATCTGGGCACACGGAGGTAAGGAGATGGACGAACGCAGGGCTGTCTCCGGGGCTGGCTGTTGGGGTCAAAAATGGTTATCTCGAAATCTACGGCCAAAGATCCTTCCAAATCAAGATTTCCGCACTAACGACTACCGGGGAAAGATCGAGCAACGGAAAACCCACGGACGGCAAGACGGCCTGGCGCCGAGGCACTCGGCCATACCGGGCGGCACATCGGACGCTGGCCGGCCTGGCGCTGGCGGCACCCGCCCATGCCGGCACTCCGCCACGCTGGCCGGCCTGGCGCCGGCGCACCTGGTCTGGCGCAGGTCCACGCCCTCGCCCTGGTCTCGGTCCCATTGTGCTCGGTCCAATCCCATCTTGGCTTGTTCGATCAGTCCTCGTGAGTTTGGTACAATCAAGGCTACGGAATAAACATCCTTCGATTCGGTTGGAACCATCCTCACTGCTTTACGATGGAAACTGAGGGATTGGGTTTCATAGAATATATCGATAAAGCAAAGATCGATTAACTGAACATCGATCCTTTAAGCTATACGGTTTATTCTCCGCGAAAGATCATCTTTCCGAAATCGATAAAACGCTTAACGACTTAAGACAAATCCACGGACTTACTTTACGATTTTCAGAATTCAGGCCCAATCAGGTTATGACGGTTTATCCGATTTCCAAACGCCGGATAAACATCAAGTCATCAAATATATGAAAACTCGGGATAAGACCGACGAAAATGGAACATTTCCTAAGAGATAAGCTTGGGCCCAAAGGCAGGCCTATCATCCTAAGGCAAACCGACCTAGAGAGGGTATATATGAGAGCAAGAGCAGAGGAGAAGAGCATCCCAAACCGGTGAATTAGACTTAGAGCATCCTGCTAGCTTAGAAGAACTAGGGTTTAGGTAGTTAGACTAGCGGAGCAAGGCTTAGGACGTTTGGCTGCCTGCAACTCTATCTTTTTCTTTAAATCGCAAATCTCTTTGTCTCTTCGGAGAATCCTGTACTCGCTTCTTATCTAATAAAACGCCGCAAATATTTCAAATCCCATTTTTGTCTTCCGCTATTTTATCGATTGTAACGAGAGAATCGATTCGAAAGTCGGTTTATTTGTTTTCCTCCGCAATCTTATTTATCAGAAATTGACGTGTGGGAACCAAATTCACACCGCCAATTTTAATGAATAAGATTGCGGAGGAAAGCTGTTAACCCGACTTTCCTTGAAGGTCCGGATTCTTCTGCGACAGCCAACGAAAGTGACCAATAAATGCGAAAAGATTTGTTAAGATTTGAGACTGACCTTAAGAAAGGCTGCTCACGCACTTTCGAGGATCAAGTCGGACGAAGTTCAGTTTAGAAAGAATTGAACAAGAGATCGAACCGCCTGGGCGGGTTCGATCTAGTATGAGCGCTTGTCATAGAAACAGGCATGTCAAGATAATGCCTAGGGTTTCATGGAGCTTAAGTAAAAGAATTGTCCATCCTTCGAGAGGAGTCGAGATTTGCGAGCAGGAGGCGCCAGACGCTCTAGGGCCTGGTTCGCCTAGTATGAGCTGGTCATAGAAACGGGCATGTCAAGATAATGCCTAGGGTTTCTGCGCGGAGCTCTGAGTAAAAGTATAGTTAGATCCTTCCGAGAGGAACAGGGTCTTGGAGAAGATAAAACTAACAAGAGGCGGCCAGACGCTCTAAGTCCTGCCTCGCTGGCCTAACCGCCTAAGTTCTAAGTTCTCTGCTCAGGGAGTTCTCTAAGTCTAGATTCTAGATTTCGGATCCTCCTCTCCTCCTCTTGCTCTCCTTATATACTCACTCCAGGTCGGTTTGCCTTAAGATGATGGACCTCGCTTTGGGCCCAAGCTTATCTCTTCAGGAAGTATTCCATTTTCGCCGATCTTCGTAATTATCCTCGAAGCGTGACTTGATGTTTATCCGATGTTCGAAATCGGATAAACCGCCATAGCCTGATTGGGCCTGAATTTAAAATCGTAAGTAAGTCCGCGGACTTGTCTTAAGTCGCTGAACGCTTTATACGATTTGAAAGACTATTTTTCTCGTGAAATAAACCAGATAGCCTAAAGGATCGATGTTCGCTAATCGACCTTGTTTTATACGATATCTTCTACGAAATCCAATCCTTCTAGTTTTTGTCGTGAAACATCGAGGACGCATTCCAATCGAAGGATGTTTATTCCAGAGCCGCGATCGCCCCAAGCTCACGATGATTGATCCAAACAAGCCAAGATGGGATCAGACCAACACGATGGGACCGAGACCAGGACGAGGGCCGCCGACCGGCGCCAGGCCAGCCAGCTCAAGCGTGGACGGTGCCGCCGGCCAGTCGGTGCCGCCGCGCCAGGTCGGTGCCTGGGCGCCAGGCCGGTGCCGCCGGCGCCAGCCGCCCCATGCCGGGTGCCGCCAGTCGGGTGCCGGGTGCCGCCAGCTGGTCCACAGCGACGGGGCCGCCGCTGCCAGGCCGCTCACGGATGGTGCCGCCAGGTGCCGGCGCCAGGTCGCCCGCACGGAAGTCAGCCGCGCCAGGCCGGCCGTGTGGCGCGCCGCCGGCGCCAGGTTGGCAGCCGCTGGCGCCAGGCTGAAGATCTCGCGAGGGCTTCGATTTGATATCTTGATCGCTCTGGTTCCTCACGGTTTGAGAGAAAGACCTCTTCGAAGTTTCGAGGCAGATTCTTTGTGTTTAGGGTTTTTGTGGTGATCGAATCTTGATGTCCTTGGGCGAGCGGACCGATCTTTCCGGGACTTCGCGCCACGCACGCCCGTAGTCTTCCGATCTCACAGAGTGGATATTCTAATTTGAGAAAATCTCGTATAACTTCTTTTCAAATTATCCGAGACTTTTGTTTCAAGAAATACTTTCCAGAGACTTTCAGTCATTGATTCCGTCGTGACCGATTTTGACACCAACAGTTAGCCCCCCAGCTCGTTAGAACCTTCGTGATGTTCTTGCGAGCGATAAGACATGTCAGGTAAGATAGGCGGAATTAATGGTTGAAAGGCTCTGTTGAAAGTGGTAAGATTTGGCTTCAAGGCTGCCTACGCACTTTGTTGTGGATCAAGCCTCGAGTTCGCTTTGGAGTTTAAGACCCTTGTGATCTGTTTTCCGCCGAGACTTATATGGTCTGGTTATGTGTCATGAGAGACTTTCGAGCATGATGCTGTTGATGTATTTGTTTTTCGATTATTTATGAACTTCAGTTTTTCCGAAGTATGAGAAAGAGGGTGTGAGTTGTCGTCTCATTCCTAGTTCCCTGATGATCACCGTACCTATTGTTTGCATAGCGCAGATTTTCCGGGTTTACCGATTTACGCTGAAAGTTCGTGGAACGAATAGGTTTAAGTGAAGAGACAAATTTTGATCTCAGATACCATACTATGTCCGTGAGATGTCAAGATCCATGGCTGGGTTTGGCAAGACCTAGGTTTACTCGGACTGAGGCTTTATGGCGACAAATCGGCTTTCGCTTTGCCTGTTTGCGATTTTAACCTGACTCGCACCGCTTAAAATCCGCTAATTGTTGTCGGCTTATATGATTTGTTCGGGCGTGAGTCGAGCTACTTACTTTACGAAGAGCTAAACCAAAATTTGATTTCTTGTATAGCGCTATGTTTATCCTTGTCGGATGCAAGAGAGCCTACCCCTGAAGGGCTGCTATTTGTCCGTTTAGACGCTAGAGTTCGCTTGTTGTGATCAGCAACAATAAATGATGCCAGTTTAGAGGCATGTTACCGCTAGAGGTGTGTTTGTATGTTTTGAGTTCTAGAGACGAGGATTTCATCTGAACGCTTTGAGGAAAAGAATGTCCTTCGAAGGCAGCGACGCCTCGCAGTGTTGAAGGTCGAAGCCTTGTGCCGCATTTCGTGGTTGAAATGTTCGCTGGCTTTGAGATGTTTTGCGAATGTTCGCAGCCAGAAACTGTTGTTTCGGTTTGACGCAGGACCAAGAGGTCGTAAGTTTGACCTGTGGAGAAGCGCCTACATTCACAGCTTCGTGAAGTGTTGGCCTTCCGATTTGTTTGTATATATTAAGGATGACTCAGATAACTCTTGGAGCCTTGTCACAGTGTTTCTTTCATGCCGGTTTACGGGCGATAGAACTTAATCGATTGACGATGAGTTTAAATCTTCCGCTAACCATATGGTTGTTAGACTGAGTTTTGGTATGGAGAGTTTATCGATGATTTCCGATTCTGGGTTATGCGACAAATTGCTTTGCGTAATAGTCACTTGGCGCTCTATGAACAAATCGTGGATTGTTGTTTTTAGCCGTTAAGTGATTGAGCGTGGTCGCCAGCTTTGGATTGGCATGGAGGCTAGATTCAGCCGACGCCAAGGAAGTTGTTTGGTAAACGATCAGACCATGACCCTTATTAAGGTCATGTTAGTTTACGATTGTCCTTAATGGGGATGCCGAATTCAGGTCCGGCTTTACGGAAGGGCGAGTTGGCCGAGGGCCAAATAGCGCTTGCCGAGATAGACATGCCAAGCATAACGGAGTTTTCTGAGTTATGGCTGATGGCTTTAGAAACGATCTTCCACTTTAGGTCTTAGTATATAATGCATGAATGGTTCGATAAATTTTTGTTGCATGAAAATCGCATTTTATCCGGGGACAAAGTTTAAGGGATCGACACGGACATGTGCGGGTTCGCCCATGCGGATTATTTCCTGCTCGGACGAACCGCTGGGGTGAAGCAGGAGCCAGAAACCTTGTGGAGCAAAACTGTCTATGACAGTTACCGCTGGACCCATTATGTTTATTTTACTTAAAGTTGCTTTGTATGAATTTACTCGACCATACAGAGGATTTTTCGTAAAGTGATGTAAGAGGGGTTTTCGTAAAGGTAACGGAGAGTTTTTCACAAATTACTTGCGATATTTTATGCACCACGGATTATGTTTTCCTCATTCACTTTTATGCATCATAAATCGCTTTGCATGAGACCGATCATGTTTTTCCATAGGCTGTTTTGTTTAAAATGTTCTTGTTATAGAAAGTAATGGATGACCGGTTTCATGGAGATAGAAAATCGCAGATTGTTAAAGTAGCTGATGTTTCCGCCGGATTACACGAGATGTTTCCGCTATGATTTCGACCTTTGATGAAAGCTGCTTCAACTACTTCATGGAGTTTTTTACCGGTTATTTCCTATTTTCAGAAGTTCACCATCGCTATTAGTCTGACGCTGGTACACGCTTCTAGTCGCGAAGTTTGCGAAGAGAGACGACGTAGAGTTTTCAAGACTATGTTTGTAACGGCTGGGCTATGCCGCTACGCTTTTAGACTAATCTTATTGCTGCGAGTTTGCTTTGTCAAAGCGCTGTCTTGATGCTGAAGCAAAAGTTTTCAAGATGGGATTATACGGGTATAGTATATGCATCTACTTCCCTTTCTTTTACGAAAGAAAACGGGTTAGCCGCTCTTCAAGGCTTGTGTACGTTTTTCTTTCTTTAGGAAGCGGGATGAGTATGCTTTAGAACGCTGCGGGCTTCTTCTTTTCGAGACTAGATCGGTTTGCATGTTCTGCCTGGACAATCAAGGAACGATGGAACAAGACTGGAAATTTTGCCTAAGACTTAGCTTGCTAGACTATCCACCTAGGTCCTAAGTTCCCTAAATTCTACGGCAGTTTTCAAGACGTTTTTGTTCCTGTCCTACGAAGAATTAAAACCTTTACAAAAATTTTTCGAAAATAGTCTTTGAAGGTTTCGCATTCGGCGAATCCCATTTCCTCGATAGTCGAGACGATTGGTGTTTAGAATAACCGGATCGCATTCAAACTCACAAAGATTGATCCAACAAGCCAAGATGGGATCGGACCGAAAGCACGATAAGACCGGAGACCGACGAGGGTCGCGGACCGCGCGCGGAGAAAGGCCGCCGGGCCAGGCCAGCCCGCTGCGGACGGTGCCGCCGCGCCAGGCCGGGTGCCGCTGGCGCCAGTCGTCTGACGGGTGCCGCCGAGCCAGGTTGGTGCCGGGCCGCGCCAGGTCGGGCCCGCTGCGGTCGCTGGCGCCCAGGCCGCCCGTGGATTTGTGCCACGGGCGCTAGGTCGAGTGCGCCGCTGGGCTGTGGCCAGCACCCGGTGGATTTGGTGCCGCCGCTTGATCATGTCAGCTTAGCCAGGTCAAGCTCGCTGACGCTGCGCGCCGTGCCAGGCTGTCTTGCCGTCCGTGGGTTTTCCGTTGTTCGATCTTTCCCCCGTTAGTCGTTCGTATGGAAATCTTTGAGTTTGGAAGGATCTTTAGCCGTTTCGAGATAATCGCTTAATCCAACGACCTCGGTATCGGATTGAGATGGACTTGGATTCGTGACTTCCGCCTTCGAGGGTTTGAGTAATGAGGCTTCAACTTAGACGCTTAAAGATGAATTGTTAAACAATCGAAGGCTTTTATGGAAGAATCGCTCGGTTTCTAAACAACCGGAACATGGGTTTGACCAAGATGTTGCCGCGTTAGCCCCAGATCACGTAACGACTGCATTGATGGGCGCCAGACTCTTCCACCGGCGCCAGACGGAACGACGGGCCTGCCGCGGCGCCTGACGGAGAGGATGAGCGCCCGCCACGGGCGCCAGCGCAGTCGGTCGTTCTCGGGCGCCAGGCCGCCTGCCGCGGTCCCTCGGTCCGACGATGTTGCTGTTGCTTGCCTTCGCCGATCCCCGGGCTCACGGACTCAAAGATCGAAGTTACTGAAAACTCAGGCAAAGATGCATGGTACTGAGACAGGACCGTCTCGCCCTATGACGGGACAGAGATCCTTCTCATGGAGGTGGTCGAGACAGCTTAACATTGTTTTCAGAAAATCTCAACGGAAGCTCTGATTGAGACGAAACGAAACCATCTTGACCTAGACTCAAAGGAGAGCAAAGTGAGGTTTCCACAGGCGAGGTGGCCGGGCGAGGTGACCTTGGTGATGGTTGTTCTCGTCCACGGGCGAGGTGGCCGGAGAGTGATTTTGTTCCTTCGTAAAATCTCAACGGAAACCCGATTGAGACGAACGAAAGCCACTTTGATCTAAACTCAAAGGATAACGAAGGTGAGTTCGCCCTGTGGCGAGGTAGCCATGTCGGAGGGTGAGGTGCTCGGTAATGTTTGTCCTTGCCCACGGCGAGGTGGCCGACAGTGACTTTGTTTCTTTCGTGAAAATCTCAACGGAAACTCCGATTGAGATGAAACGAAAGCCATTTTGACCTAGACAAGGAGAACAAAGTGGGCTCTTACTAAGGCGGACTGGGAAGACTGATCTTACCCTATGGCAAGTCGTCCTAGTAAGATTAAGTCCGACCTCCTTTCGCTTCCCGCTTGTTCCTCGAGTTGTTTGTAAGAAGTATGGCAGTGGGAATCGTGAACCGATTTGCCGCGGCTTCTGTTCCGCGAGTAATATAGGGTTTCCCAAGGTTTCGAGGAGAATAAGTTTTATTTTTCCGAGAGGTTCTCGAAAGAAACGCTTTTCAGAGAAACCTTGCTATGCATTTAACTTGGTAACAAGACGAATTTTTGGGGTTTGATAGATTTTATCGCTGTTCCTTCTGCTTAGATAGAGAAATTGCGAAGCTCGCTGCGGTTTTCCTGTGGCGGAAAGCCGCTGCTAGGTTTTTGATTTGCTCGAGCACCGCGGCGTTTCGTAAGCGCTGGTCGTAGGAACAGTCGCTGCTGGAGTTGTTTTACCATCGCGGACGCAAACTGCAACTTTTTCTTTCATTTCGACATCGGTTCGACTGCTTTGCGGCCGATGAGTAAGAGTAACCGCCCTCCTTCTAGAGCCAAACTGTGGGAACCGGAATTCAACCCCAATTTTAATGAATAAGATTGCGGAGGAAAGCCAAGTTAACCCGACTTTCCTTGAAGGTCCGGATTCTTCCGCGATACAGCCAACGCACAAGTGACCGAATAAATGCGGAAAAAGATTTGTTAAGATTTGAGACTGACCTTAAGAAAGGCTGCCTACGCACTTTTCGAGGATCAAGTCGGACGAAGTTCAGTTTAAAGAATTGAACAAGAGATCGAACTGCCTGGGCGGGTTCGATCTAGTATGAGGCTTGTCATAGAAACAGGTCGGCGATAATGCCTAGGGTTTCTATGCAGCGGAGCTTTGAAGTAAAGAATTGTCCGATCCTTCCGAGAGGAGCGGAGATTTGCGAGCAGGAGGCGCCAGACGCTCTGGGCCTGGTTCGCCTAGTACGAAGCGCTGGTCAGAAACGGGCATGTCAAGATAATGCCTGTGGTTTCTGCAAAGCGGAGCTCTGAGTAAAAGTATATTTAGATCCTTCCGAGAACGTGGGTCTTATGGAGAAGATAAAACTAGAACAAGAGGCGCCAGACGCTCTAAGTCCTGCCTCGGCCTAACCGCCTAAGTTCTAAGTTCTCTAAGCTAGCAGGAGTTCTCTAAGTCTAGATTCTAGGATTTCGATCCTCCTCTCCGCTCTGCTCCTTATATACTCACTCTAGGTCGGTTTGCCTTAAGATGATGGACCTCGCCTTTGGGCCCAAGCTTATCTCTTCAGGAAGTATTCCATTTTCGCCGATCTTCGTAATTATCCTCGAAGTTTTCGGTGATTTGATGTTTATCCGATGTTCGAAATCGGATAAACCGGCCATAGCCTGATTGGGCCTGAATTTAAAATCGTAAGTAAGTCCGCGGACTTGTCTTAAGTCGTTGAACGCTTTATACGATTTCGAAAGACTATTTTTCTCGTGAAATAAACCGTGATAGCCTAAAGGATCGGCGTTCGCTAATCGAATTGTTTTATACTGATATCTTCTACGAAATCCAATCCTTCTAGTTTTTGTCGTGAAACATCGGAGGACGCATTCCAATCGAAGTCGGTTGATGTTTATTCGTAGCGCGGATCCGCCCCAAGCTCACGGCGATTGATCCAAACAAACCAAGATGGGATCAGACCAACACGCATGGGACCGACCAGGACGAGGGCCGGCCGACCGGGCGCCAGGCCAGCCCAGGCGGATTTGGTGCCGCCGCGCCAGGCCGGGTGCCGCGCCAGGCCGCCCGCTGCGGACGGAAAGGCCGGGCGCCAGTCGGTGCCGGGCGCCAGGCCGGTCCACGTGACGGGTGCTGCCGGCGCCAGGTGAAGCCGATGCCAGCCGCCCGCTGACGGAGTACGCTGGCGCTGTGGCCAGTCTGCGTGATTTGGTGCCGCCGGCGCCAGGCCGGTACGCGCCAGGCTGAAGATCTCGGCGAGGGCTTCGATTTGATATCTTGATCGCTTCTGGTTCCTCACGGTTTGAGAGAACGACCTTCGGGTTTCGAGGCAGATTCTTTGTGTTTGGGTTTTGTGGTGATCAATCTGATGTCCTCGGGCGAGCCGGACCGATCTTTCCGGGATCGCCTTCACAAGACGCCAGAGTCTCTGATTCACAGAGAGTGGATATTCACTTGAGAAAATCTCGTGATAACTTCTTTCAAATTATCCGAGACTTTTTGTTTCAAGAAATACTTTCTAGAGACTTTCAGTCATTGATTCCGCTAGACGATTTTGACACCAACGCAGGAATTTCGGGTTCCCACAGTTTGGCGCTAGAAGGAGGGGACGGATTTAACCTCGAAAACCACCGGATCGACAGTTCAGTATGACTTCTTCGTCAGCCCGCAACATCGTATCTTTCGAGGATCGAGCAACGGCCCGTACGGTTGTGGGAACCGAAATTCGCAACGCCAATTTCCGATAAAGATTTTGGAGGAACCGAAGTTAACCCGATCTTCCTCGAAGGTCCCGGATATCTGCTACCGCACTACCAAACAATCAAACGTAGAATAAAGTTGCTGAAAAATAGAAATCGTAAAGTTGAGCTTAAAGAGATCTTATTTCTGGATTCTGTTTGAGCGTGTACAACAAGAAAAGAAATCGCCGTAGGCTGTCAAGGAGTCCGCCTAGTCTGGTCGCCTAAGTCTATCCTAGTTGAGTCATAGCTCGCTAGTGAAAACAGAAAAGAATGCTAAATCGCCGGCGTTTGAAAGTTTGTGATCTGGTTTGCTTCTTGCTCAAAGCTCTCTTTATATATTCCTTCTAAGACGGTCTATCTTCTCGCGGGCTGAGTCGGCTTTTTTCCATTTTCGCCCATCTTCGTGTTTATCGAAACTTGACATTTATCTTCGGAAACTTGACATTTATCTTCTGGAAACTTGACATTTATCTCTTATGTGAGGATAAAGATAAACCTTCATAGTTATCCTTCTTTTCGGAAAATCGTATATCGCTTTTTGGCACGCTATCAGGCGCTTTTACGGTTTTCAAAGGACGGTCTTTGAAGGTTTCGTGCCCGGCGAACCTCAATTCCTTGTTTAGTCGAAAGTGGCGTTCTAGTAAACCGGATCGTACCAAACTTGCGATTGATCTCAACAAGCTAAGATGGGATTGAATCTGCACGAAGCCGACCGAGATCGGACGGTGGCCGGGATCGACGCCAGGGCCGACCTGCACGCGACGGGCCGCCGGCGCCAGGCTTGTGCCGCCGCTTGAGGCCGCCCGCTGCGTGGCTGGTTGCCGCCGGGCGCCAGGCTGGTGCCGCCGCGCCAGCCGGCTCCGTGACGGTGCCCGCCGGTGCTGCCGGTGCCGCCGCTGGCGCCAGGCCCGCGCCTGGCCCCGCTGCGCGCCGGTGCCAGGCCGGTATGCTGGCGCAGGCCAGCTCGTGTCTCCGTGCAGCTGGCGCCAGCCAGCCTGCTGTCCCGGCTTTGCGGCCGGGCGCCAGTCGGAAGCCATTGGCGCCAGCCAGCCCGTCTCACCGGCGGCCAGATCAGCCGGGCGCCAGGCCGTTCACCGCTCGAATGCCGCCAGGTCAGTCTTTGCCTCCGGTGGGTTTTTCGTTGTTCGATCTTTCCGGCCGTACCGCTTATGGAGATCTTTGAGTTTGGGAAGGTCTTTAAATAGTGATTTCGAGATAATCGCTTCTAATCCAACGATTCCTCGAGCATCGGATTAGATGGACTTGGATTTCGTAGATTTTCCGTCGTCGAGGATGCAGCAATGGTTGAAGTTTAGATGTAAGTTAAAGATGAATCTTTAAACAATCGGAAGGCTTTCATGAACAATAACCATTGTAGATCTCGACTGTCCGGACATGGGTTTTAAGGAACCAAGATGCTGCCATTGCCCGAGATTATGAGATGATTGTAACGGATACGCCAGGACCTTGCCGCTGGTGCTGTATGGAGCGGACGAGCCTCTCGTGGAGTTTTATC
>JAEACV010000974.1:0-22532 GCA_016432835.1 Brassica nigra | reverse complement strand
TTTATCCCCTCATTATTTATATATGTTTAAGGTTGGTATATGTTTTGTTGATCTTTTGATTTTCTCATTCATGATTTTTTTCATACACTTTTATTGATTTTTCTTTCTTTAAAAGGACCGATTTTAATTTATACAGAGCTTTAATGAGAATAAAAACTTTTTTCCAATAATTTTCAATGCTAATCGTCAACCTGAAACTCTAGCAAACTCAATAGAAGCACTAAAATTTCCTAAATCTATCTTATTGGTACTTCTACAAATATCATCAACTATATCGACGAAGAATCAACAAGCATTTTGAAGGTTCTCTTTCAGTGATAGTCCATTTTATGTTATGCTAGCTGAATATCGATATCGATTATATAATACATTCTGGATATAAAAAAAGACAAGGTGAGAGAAACATGAGATATAAAGCCCTATACTTGAAGAAATTAAATTATAATATAATTGTTAAGAAGGTGATTATCTCGAATTAAGATAAGTAGTGAAAGAAAAAAACAGATGAATTGTTGATTTCATAGGGATCAAATATTACTCGTAAAAGTAATATTCCTCATGCTTTTAGCAGTGGACCATTTAGAACATACGAGTAATCACGTAGATATCGAAGCAAACAAATCCCAAAACGAATAGAAAACAATATACAAAGATGGTGAAGCCCTTATCAAATAAATGGAACTTGCCAATCTACAGACCAAATTACTCGGAATGGTAGTAGTGTTTATCAACAGTGATAGAGACATCCCAGGTGCAACTCAACCCTTTAGGGAAAACAACCAAGTCACCTGCTTCGATCTCTACGGCTTCATCGGATCCATCAGGGTACACTTTCACTTTCCCTCAAGCAGATAACATGACTCTTTTGTACTGAAAGTCCATGGAAACTTGCTTGGAGGAATAAGTTCCCACCTGTGTCATTGAAATGAAATTCGAAAACACAAAACATTAAGGCATTCTTCCCACGCAAGAAAAATGCTACAAACTCTTTCAAGAAAAAGAAATGAAAGAGTATTGATGCTTGTATACTAGTTGTGTTCGAATAAAGAGCAGAGATGAAGAAGAACATACTTGGGCAACTACCAACACCGAGTTGGGTTAGTGTGGACTCGGGTGGATCTTCTCAATTATGATCCCAAATTTCAGTAGCCATCGGTGGCTTTCTTGGAGGTTTTTTGGGTGTTAAATCTTTCTTTGAGTACTTGGTTATGTTTTGCGGGTACTGTGAACACCGTCTGATGCTGCAATGGGTCCATATATTAATGGAAAACGTGAGACAATTTTTTTAAAAGTTGTGGTGTAACATGATCCATTCATGCCTCATCTCTTCAGCTGATTAGACTTTCTAAATTTTTATTTTTCAAGAGAATCTTTTCATTTAATTATTCAAATAAAAGACAAAATAATAATTTTAGAGAATGTACTGGAGAATCACATTTTATCAAGTTTTGGTCATCAGAAAATTTCATTTGAAACAAAAATTCTGTAAAAATAAAAGTCATCCCGGAATGTCAAAAGAATAATTCTGCGTACGCCATGCTAATCTAAATGATGATACATTGGAATAAACTTCGTATAATTCTTCTCAGAAAATGTAGCCAACAATTTCCGCACGAATAAGAATTATTCGAAAAAATCATTCTATCGAAAGGATATAACAAGAGAATGTTCTTATTTATCGATAAAATTTTACGAATCATCTTTCATAAAGCGCAAACTAAACAGTTTTACTAGATAAATTCCATAAAATTAACTTCAGCAAAGTTTTCGGAACATCTTTCGTGAAACAAAACTAAACAATTTATGAAATAAACTTTCAGAAACCTATCATGGATCGACGAGATATTTCCTCACAAGAACTATTATATAACATCATCTGTCTCCCAAACTATTGATTCATTTATCCCCAAAATAAAAGTTCAACCATGATATTTTTTGTGGCTAGACAACCATGATATTTTCACGACTATCTCTCTCTCTCTCTCTCTCTCTCTCTCTCTCTCTCTCTCTCTCTCTCTCTCTCTCTCTGTTTTGAATCTGATTTTTTTTTCTTCTTAGTAAATGAAGGTGGATGAGGCAGAGGGAAGGAGACAAAACTCATGGCGGTGAAGATAGAGGACGATGACGGAGACGAGGACAGAAAATATAGAGGAAGAAGTCCACGATGGTGAAGATTGAGAACGAAGGCGGTGAAGATTGAGGACCGAAGTCCATAACTCTCATAAAATCTCCATGAATCTAAAGTTCATGGAAGCTCTCAAGAAGCATCGAAGATGAGTTATTCGTCAAATCTCAAGACTTTGAGTTCCTCTTCTGTGACTATGATATACCATTGATTTTACCCATTTTTAGCCATGGTATATAAGTGCTATAGGATATATTTATTCTGTTTTGGAGTCTTTTAGCATATTTACTGGTTCAGCTCATGTTTTGGAGAAAGTGGTGATTTTGGGGTATTTTGAGATAAAGTGAGAAGAAGCTCAGAATGACCATCTAACTAGTTCGTGAGTCGCATTCAGAGTCAATAATCGATCGATGGACATGATCTATCGTCAATCAGCTGAAGTGCAAGGCCCAACTTGGTTCCCAGCCGATTTAAAGCTCAAGTCCCACATAATTACATAAATACCCCTGTCCGAAGTTTAGACTCTAATATTTATGTGCTCTGCTATTGTCTTAGGCAACACACGCTTTTCACACTTTCTTACTTTTCTTACTTTGTTTAGAAGAAATATCAATCGACACAACGACAGTTGCATGGATCAATATCGGAAGGTGTATCGATCGATATTTCAATTAAATATTGATCGACACTTTCTTGTGATTCATAAACGAGAGTTTGGATTCGAGATCTAGTTGATGATAATCTAATTGATTGTACCTAAGTTTGAATTCAGAACAATGAATATTTATAAACCCTTAATTATTTGAAGCATACTTGTCACACCTGAGAAAATACCTGAATCTAGTTATCTTCTATCTGTTAACAACCTCAATTCAAACCAATCAAACAACTACCTTGTTCACCATTTTATTTTCTGCTTAAAAACCATTCATCTAGCTTTATTTCGAAGACTATAAATCAATTGTGTAATCCTAGAGTCTCTGTTGATTTGATCCCTAAGTACTACATCAGAACCTCTTATTTGAGAGAGTAATTCACTCCTTAGGATAATTTGAGTGATATCAATGAACTCAACGACTACTGTGCGAACAAAAATTCACACCATCGATTTCCGTAAAATAAGGAAAGTCAAGCCAACTCGGCTTTCCCAGATGTCCCAGATTATCTGTTAAAACACATGAAAAATGAAAGAGACAAAGATAACAGAATATCGAAAGTAAGTTGCACAGAGGCGTATTATTGATTGATAAGAACAAAGTTACAAGGTTTCCGAGAGATAAGATGAACAGAATTTTGTTAGCCAAGTCGGACTCAGAACAAAGATGAAAAAGAGACTAAGTAAAATCAAACCGCCTAAATTCTAAGCTCTTCTAAGCTAGCCGGGTTCTTCTCGCTCTTGATCTCTCTTCCCCTTTCCTTTAGCTTTAGCTCCCCTTATATATGCCTTCTAAGTCGGTGTAAATATTTCTCATAATTTTTCCTTTTTCTTCTCGATCCTCATCATTATCTTCGAAACTCGATATTTATCTTCCGATTTCGCGAGATTTCGCCTTATCCTGCAAGCAGTGTTCTAAAATACGGTCTAGGCGCCAGACGGCTGCCTAGTTTATACGGTAGTAATCGTGACCGCTTTCACGTATACAGATTTTATGGATTTATATAATTCGATAATAATGTTTTAGGCGACATTATGCGGTTCACGCTGACGTTTTAGGCTGATTTTGACCAATAATACCAAAAAAAATTATTATTATATTACATTAATGTTATTGTTTATATTAAATTTACTTTTTTATGTGTTTATATGATTGTAGATATTAGTTTAATTATTGCAAAATTATTTTAAATTTGTCATCTTTATATATTTAAAATGATTTTAATTTTATAATTTAAGACTATTTATATATGTTAAACTATATACTTATACAAAAAATTGTATTTTAAATATATTTATTTTAATTTTTAAAACTAATGTATGTATATTAATTTTATATTTATATTTTGTATAAAATTATATATCCAGATATACCCTGCTTAGCGCCGCCTATACGCTAGGCGCTTATACAAATATCTCCTCACAGAATGAGCTACCGGCGATTTTAGAACACTGCCTAAGTAAGATAAATCATAACATTATTGGGCTCAATTTTGAATGGAATCGTAAGTAGTTTTGGGCCGTGTTTTAGGCCTCTTGGGCCGCCTTCCGACTTATATGCTTTTACGATTTCTTTGAAAGTGCACTTGGTACGACGCTGATACAACGAGGAAGTTCATACTTCTCGTACAGTTCCCACTCAGCCTTAGGCCATGACCCCGTCTCTCTGAGTCTTCCCGATCCAGCTAATAAGGGTTTCCTTAAACCCGCCGGGTAATGAGGTCTGAAGGAACGCTTAACTCACCCACAATATGCCTAGCAATGGCGGGTTACGCGACATGCTGTCGGCCAATATAATACTAAACCCGTAATATAACCAAGGTTCCAAACAATAATCACAATCAACAATAATAAACCACATTCTAGAATATAGAATATAGACTAATTCCAGAATATCTAACTACCGCGAACCTAGCGATGTCATCTAAGCATTCAACGCTCTTCTAACCAATCAACCTAACGACAAGACTACTACGATTCTCAAGCAATAACTAAGCATGCTATTAACTAATCAACCTAACCATTAATATTAACTAATCAAACTGGTAGGGAACCAAATTGCGACCGCCAATTTCTGATAAAGATTTGTGGAGGAAAACCGAAGTTAACCCGATCTTCCTTGAAGGTCCCGGATATCTGCCACGCATTACCTAAACGATCAAATGAAGTGGTCAAAAATAGAAATCGAAAAGTTGAGCGGAAAGATCTTATTTCTGAATTCGCATTTGAGCGTGAACAACAGGTGAGAAGTAAGCTATAAGAGCTGTCGAAGGTCCGCTAGTCCGATCGCTTAAGTCTATCCTAGTTGAGTCGCAGCTCGCTAGTGAAAATGTAAAAGAATGCTAAATCGCCTAAGTGCTAAGTGCTCAAAATTCCAGGATCTGGTTTGCTTCTTGCTCATAGCCCTCCTTATATACCTCCTATGACGGTCTATCTTCTCGGGCTGAGTCGGCTTTTTCCATTTTCGCCCATCTTTGTGTTTATCGAAACTTGACATTTATCTTCGAAATCTTGACATTTATCTTCTGGAAACTTGACATTTATCTCTATGTGAGGATAAAGATAAACCGCCATAGTTATCCTTCCTTTTCGAAAATCGTGATACGCTTTTGGCCACGCTACCGCTTAGGCGCTTTTACGGTTTCTCGAAGGACAGTCTTTGAAGGTCTCGTGTTCCGGCGAACCTCAATTCCTTTGTTTAGTCGAGGAAGTGGCGCTCTAGAGTAACCGTGATCATACCAAACTTGCGTGATTGATCCGGAACAAGCTAAGATGGGATCGAATCGGGCACGATAGAACGAGACCGACGAGGGTCGTGGACTGGCCCCAGATCTAATACCCGCTACGGACGGTGCCGCCTGGCGCTGCCGGGTGCCGCCGGGCGCTTAGGAAGCCGGTGCCGCTGCCAGGCCGCTCGGCGGACGTGGTTCTGCCGGGCGCCAGGCTTCTGGCGCCGCTGGGCGCCAGCTAGCTCCGTCTCGTAAGCCGCCGGGCCAGCTGTGGCCAGCCTGGCCCCGCTGGCAAGTGTTGTGCCAGCGCCTGTCTTGGTGCCATTGCGCCAGGCCAGCCCAAGGCCCCGCTGTACGCCACGGGCGCCAGGTCGGGTGCCGCCAGGCCAGGCCAGCCCGCCTGCCGGGCGCCAGGCGGTTGCTGCGCCAGCTCCAAGGTCCTCATCCGCCGTGCCAGGCCGCCTTGCCGCCTGTGGGTTTGTTCGATCTTTTCCCGGGCTTGTTCATGGAAATCTTTGAGTTTTGGGAGGGTCTCTAGTCGTAGATCTCGAGATAATTGTTTCCAACGAGATTCCGCGAGTATCGATTTTGAGATGGACTTAGATCTGCAGATTTTCCGTCCGCCGAGGATGAGCAATGTGGTTCGAAGTTTTAGATATGTTAAAAGATGAATCTTTAAACAATCGGAAGGTTTTACGGAAGATTCATTGTAGATCTCGGACAATCCGCATGGGCTCAAGGGACCAAGATGCTGTCATTGCCCGAGATCATGAGACGATCGCATGGACGCGGGCCAGACCTCTAGCCGCTGGCCAGATGGGAGTGGACGAGCCTTCCGCGGAGTTTTATCGAAAGCACGCAATCTTCTTGGATTTGATCGCTTGGCTTTTCTTCGAGGATTTTCGGTGACGATTTCGCCATTGACCGATTTTGACCCTAACAGTTAGCTCCCCAGCTAGCTAGGAACCATAGAGCCTGTCGGATCCTAGCTTCGCGTATAGCCGCTGGGAAGGTGTTGAGACGTAATCGCTTGCCAAAATCGGGTAAATAGTGATTTTACTCTCCTTTATATGGAGTAAGAAATCTCATTCTTACTTCATCACAAGGTTTTACTCTCTCTCAAGAATCCTTTCTCTCAAGAACTCTCAAGAACTTCTCTTTAAGAATAATGTCTTCAAGATCCTCAAAGAGAAACTCTTCTTCCCATTCATCCTCGATGACTCTCCTGCCCATGTAACGGTAAAGCAGGAGGAGTCGGTCGAGGAGGAAAAGAAGAATGCGATACCGAAGTCCTTGTAGGTTCGCCTCAACACTGCCGAGATCCCTGTCCGAGGAGGCTCGAGGCAGCCCGGTGCTCCTTTGCCGAGCTTGGTTTCGCCAATATCTCAAGGTTCTTCGAGATTTTTACCAGGTTCCCTGAAGGAGTCAAATTCGATTCCCGCTGGTAACGAGAGTGCACGGAATCCTCCGCAAGGTTTCTTTACATGTTACGGCTTTTACGCATCGCCGATGTGGTTCCCACCTCGGTGCCATTGTTCGCGGCGCTTCACCGCTTCGACCATCAGCCAACCAGCTCCTGCCTTGAGAGTTGGCTTGGCGATTGATCGCTAGCTACTAACTCGGATTGATCTTGGTCCCGATGATTTCAAGGTCTTTGGGCACTCGGCCGACGGGGAGTGACGGTTACTATTCCATGCTGCCTAAGAAGGATATGGCCGTGATTCAGGGACTACTTCAATCCCAAATCGTGGCAGGAGCGCTTTTCTTTGTTCAAATAGATGGCGAAGTCTGTCGAGGAGAGCTGCCTCCATCTATTTCCGAAGCATGGAACTTCAACCGAGGTAATACGACGAAAACTCGTTGTCTATCTCACCTTTCGAAGTGCGAAGTTTTGAAAATTTCGCTTTGTAGGGAACAACCCTACCGCGATTTGCCTGGTGACGCCTTCGCCAAGAGAGATCTTCTTCCAAAGGCCGCTTTTTCTGGAAATCCTTCACCCTCGAACGGATCCGAGATGCGAAGCTTTATCGGTCCCGAGGTCCTGTTCGTCGATGACGCCAACCTGTTACCGTGGTTCCTACTCGGAGGCGCAGACAGAGGTCTCGTAAGGAAGGAAATCGACGATGGGGAAGGCTCGAAAATCCTTCACCGGGGAGAAAACCTAGTTTTGTTCCAACGGAAAAGGCGGAGCCAGCGGTTTTCCACCTAACAACTTCTTTGATGGCCTTCCTCCGAGTTTACTACTGACGAGTCGCTGGAGGATGAGGAGAAACAACGGTTTTGCCGAGGGCTCCCAACGTGTCAACGAGGTTTGGCCCTTCTTTAACCTTGCGCTCAATCCGATATAAGCATGCTTGCTGATCTTGAGTTTTATGCAGGGACTAAGAGTGTTTAGCGAGGCGCTTGACTCGAAGTTTCCGCAAATCCAGGATTGCTAACTTCAAGACCACAGAAGTGGAGCGAGCTTTTCCGGTTCCGACAAGAGGTGAAGGCACAGAACGCGGCAAGCTGAGCTTCACGCCGGGCTCGTGACGGGCGGAAAGGAGAGGAAGAAGGATGGTCGCAGCGGAGGTGGCAAGACAGGCGGAATCGTTTGCTGCTGAGTTTCAATGCTTTAAAGAAGCTCAGGAGTTTGTTGGTGATTTCCGCGAGTGCCGAGGTTCGGTCGTAAACCTTTACAAGTCTCGAACCCGGATTTCTTTCGATTCCGAGATTGCTGAAATGAAGGATTTCATGGCCGAAAGTGTGCTCATGCTGAGTCCTTGGTTCCTCCGGTAGAAGAAAGAGTCCGGAGACTATGGAACCTATCGAGGTTTCCGAGGATACGGTGGAGGTTGGAGCCGATGAGAACGCCGAGAATGGTGGTGTGCTCGAGGCGTGAATGAGGAAGTGGACCAGCCTGCTAGTTCATTTGGGATTTCCGATCCGGATTTCAACGCTTGACTTCCTTTGTGAATTGAATTTTTGGCCATGTATGGCCGCTTTTAGTAATTTTATCCCGCGATCGCTGGAGGTTGCATTCTTATGTTTTGGACTGGCCGCTGGTGGCTTTGAATCCTGCCGCTTTTGCGGCTTTTATGAATATGAAAATTTTGCTAGATTTCGCTCTTTGTTTTGATTTATACTTTCGCCAAGTGTAGAGGGAAGGATGCAGTAGTCACTTCATATCCTAACTCTTTTTCGCCGCTGGTCCGTATGCTACTTTTTAGCGAGCGTTTTAGGTGTAAGCGATAAGAGACATGTTTTGGGATCTCGTATACGATACTATGTCTGTGAGATGTCAAGATCCAGCAAGACTGGGTTTAGGGCAAGACCTAGGCTTACTCTCAGCTTTAAGGCTGTGCGATGACTGATCGGCTTTCGCTTTGCCTGTTAGTGATTTCTTCCTGATTCTTTTCGCTTAAAGTCCGCGACTAGTCGCGGCTTATATGACTTGTGTTAAAAGAATCGAAGCTATCTTCGAGTTTATCCGAGACGCTAAACCAAAATTTTGGTTTCTTGTATAGCGCGCTATGATATCCTTGTCGGATGTAAGAGGACCTTGTAGGTCTGACTACGAGTTTGTATTGAGTGAACGTTTATGATGCGTCCGTCGGGCCAATCGACGGCGTGAGTTATTTTAAGTCGCTGGTGGACTGTCTTTGCGGATAATACGAAGTTTTGTTATCTTTTAAGAAGTTGCGACGCCTCGCGCTTCTTTGAAGATATGATTTTCGTTTTCAAACGCTGACGTGTTTAAGTGAGCATGAAAGATAGAAAGAATTTTATTAAAAATTTCGAGAAGTTAGAGTACATATGCGGATTTTTCGCGTTTTTGTGGGAGTATAGGAGTATACGCGACCCCCCCCTTCGGTGAGGGGATAGTTGAACTCGCTGGATTCCAACGAGCTGCCTACGCACTCTTCGAGGATCAAGCCATCTCGTAGTTCTGATAGTTGCCGCGGACGCTTTTATTCCCCGTGCGTTGCCGTTCCGACCGTGCTGGTCGGATCAGTGGTTTGTGCGGGGGTCGAGCTGTCCGCTCTTACGGCGGTGGATTCAGAGGCTTTGTCGTCGTCTTGAATCGCTGCTGTTCGATGATTCTGGATCATCTTTCTTCGAAGTCCCGGAATGTTGTGTGATTCCTTTGCTCGCTTCGGTTGGCCGCAGGGGCGTTCCGATCTTTTCGCAGTTTGAACTCGGCTAGGTAACAGAGTCTCGACTGTTTCTGACTACCCCAGATGGCTGCGGTTCCGGTCGGAGTTGGGAACTTGATACCGAGGTGATATGTGGACGGTACTGCCTTCATGGAGTTGATCCAAGGGGTCCATGATGGCGTTGTAGATGGCCGGGTTGTCACTCACTGCAAACTCGACGATCTTTGTAACTTCCTTTGCCATGACTGGGAGTTTAATTTTTCCGAGGGTCATGGTAGTGACGCCCGAAAACCCCGTCAAAGGTTTTGGCTCAGGGACGACTTCCCCAAGTGGGATCTTCATCCTGTAGAGGGTGTCGCGGAAGATGACGTTGACCGTGCTTCCAGTATCGACGAGAATGCGGCCGACTTCGAGATCCTGGATGACCAGGTCGATTACCAAAGGGTCGTGAGGTTTGTCGATTCCGACGGTCTCGTTCCTCGAAGCGATTGTGTGGTTAGGGACATCGCTGTTCGGGAACCAGTTGGAACTGGTCTCGCTTTTCCCCGTAGGCTTTTATCGATGAGACAGAGTCTTGGTAGAACTGTGATCCTCCGATGATCATGTTTACCTCCGGGCGATCGCTGTTGTTCCTTGGTCATCCTGTCTTCCGCTTTTCCCCTGATTGGTTTTCGTCGCGCTGGGTCTTCGAGACAGTTTTGTTAGTCTTTGGGCGGTCGGAGTCCAGGAGCAAGTCCTTTATACTCTTGACCTTTGATAGCTCGCCGGTGAGTAGTTTTGCGGCGAGCCGGGCGCCGAGAACCTTGCAGTTCGCAGTGGAGTGACCTCTGGTCTCGTGGAACTCGCAATAGAGTTATCCTTGTACTGGTTCCTGGTCCAGGTGTTTCCGGAGGTTTTGCCTTGCTCCGAGTTGATGGCGTATATGCTCGCCGGGCGCCTTCCCCTTCGTGATGGACGAATTTGTTGTTACGAGAGGGTTTCTTCTTGGACGCGGTTTTCTGCGGTCCGTGCTTTTGCGATAGAAGCTTCATCTCTTCTTCCATGATGATGAAGTCCGTTGTTTTGTGGAGAGTATCCTGATTGTCCGCGTTTTTCCAGTAGTATCCACTTTCGAACTTCGACTGTACAGAGAGTTTTCTCGTATGGCGCCGACATTGTCGCTGATGCCCGTTACTCTGGCCATCACCAGTTTGAACCTTCGCATGACTCTCCTGCCCATGTAACGGTAAAGCAGGAGGAGTCGGTCGAGGAGGAAAAGAAGAATGCGATACGAGCCCTTGTAGGTTCGCCTCAACACCGCCGAGATCCCTGTTCGAGGAGGCCTCGAGGCATCCCGTGCTCTTTACGCCGAGCTTGGTTTCGCCAATATCTCAAGGTTCTTCGAGATTTTACCAGGTTCCTGAAGGAGTCAAATTCCGGATTCCTGTTGGTAACGAGAGTGCACGGAATCCTCCGCAAGGTTTCTTTACATGTTACGGCTTTTACGCATCGCCGATGTGGTTCCCACCTGGTGCCATTGTTCGCGGCGCTTCACCGCTTCAATCCGATCAGCCAACTCAGCGCTCCTGCCTTGAGAGTTGGTTTACTGATTGATCGCTAGCTACTTAACTCGGATTGATCTTGGTCCCGATGATTTCAAGCTCTTTGGGGCACTCGGCTGACGGGAGTGACGGTTACTATTCCATGCTGCCTAAGAAGGATATGGCGGATTCAGGGACTACTTCAATCCCAAATCGTGGCAGGAGCGTTTCTTTGTTCAAATAGATGGCGAGTCTGTCGAGGAGAGCTGCCTCCATCTATTTCCGCGAGCATGGAACTTCAACCGAGGTAATACGACGAAAACTCTGTTGTCTATCTCACCTTTCGAAGTGCGAAGTTTTGAAAAATTTCGCTTTGTAGGAACAACCCTACCGCAGATTTGCCTGGTGACGCCTTCAAGAGAGATCTTCGCCAAAGGCCGCTTTTCTGGAAATCCTTCACCGAACGGATCCGAGATGCGTTAAGCTTTATCGGTCCCGAGGTCCTGTTCACGATGACGCCAACCTGTTACCGCGGGTTCTACTGAGGCGCAGACAGAGGTCTCGAAGGGGAAGGAAATCGACGGGGAAGGCTCGAAAATCCTTCACCGCTGGGAGAAAACCTAGTTTTGTTCCAACGGAAAAGCGGAGCAGCGGTTTTCCACCTAACAACTTCTTTGATGGCCTTCCTCCGAGTTTACTACGACGAGTCGCTGGAGGATGAGGAGAAACAACGGGTTTTGCCGAGGGCTCCTAACGTGTCAACGAGGTTTGGCCCTTCTTTAACCGCTTGAATCTGTATGTAAGCATGCTTGCTGATCTTGAGTTTTATGCAGGGACTAAGAGTGTTTAGCAGCGCTTTGACTCGAAGCCGCAAATCCAGGATTGCTAACTTCAAGACCACGAAGTGGAGCGAGAGCTTTTCCGGTTCCGACAAGAGGTGAAGGCACGAACGCGGCAAGCTGAGCTTCACGCCGGGCTCGCACGGCGGAAAGGAGAGGAAGAAGGATGGTCGCAGAGGTGGCAAGACGGGCGGAATCGCTTGCTGCTGAGTTTCAATGCTTTAAAGAAGCTCAGGAGTTTGTTGGTGATTTCCGCGAGGTTCGGTCAGAACCTTTACAAGTCTCGAACCCGGATTTCTTCGATTCCGAGATTGCTGAAATGAAGGATTTCATGGCCGAAAGTGTGCTCATGCTGAGTCCTTGGTTCCTCCGTAGAAGAAAGAGTCCGAGACTATGGGAACCTATCGAGGTTTCCGATACGGTGGAGGTTGGAGCCGATGAGAACGCCGAGAATGGTGGGATGCTCGAGGCGTGAATGAGGAAGTGGACCAGCCTGCTAGTTCATTTGGGATTTCCGATCCCGATTTCTCAACGCTGACTTTCTTTGTGAATTGAATTTTGGCCATGTATGGCCGCTTTTAGTAATTTTATCCCGCGACCGCTGGAGGTTGCATTCTTATGTTTTGGACTGGCCGCTGGTGGCTTTGAATCCTGCCGCCTTTGGCGGCTTTTATGAATATGAAAATTTGTAGATTTCGTCTTTGTTTTGATTTATACTTTCGCCAAGTGTAGAGGGAAGGATGCGAGTAGTCACTTCGATCCTAACTCTTTTTCGTCGCTGGTCCGTATGCTACTTTTAGCGAGCGCTTTGTGTGTTTATAAGAGACATGTTTTGGGATCTCGATACCATACTATGTCTGTGAGATGTCAAGATCCAGCAAGACTGGGTTTAGGCAAGACCTAGGTTTACTCTCAGCTTTGAGGCTGTGCGATGACTGATCGGCTTTCGCTTTGCCTGTTAGTGATTTCTTCCTGATTCTTTTCGCTTAAAGTCCGCGACTAGTCACGCTTATATGACTTGTGTTAAAAGAATCAAACTATCTTCGAGTTTATCCGAGATGCTAAACCAAAATTTGGGTTTCTTGTATAGCGCTATGATATCCTTTGTCGGATGTAAGAGGACCTTGTAGGTCTGACTACGATTTTGTATTGAGGAACGCTTTATGAGCGTCCGCCGGGCCAATCGACGGCGGAGTTATTTTAAGTCGCTGGTGGACTGTCTTTGATAATAATGAAGTTTTGTTATCTTTAAGAAGTTGCGACGCCTCGCTTCTTTGAAGATATGATTTTCGCTTTTCCGCTGACGCTTAAGTGAGCATGAAAGATAGAAAGGATTTTATTAAAAATTTCGAGAAGTTAAAGTACATATGGATTTTTCGCGTTTTGTGGGAGTATAGAGTATACGCGACTCCAGTCCCCCTTTGGTGAGGGGATAGTTGAACTCGCCGATTCCAACGAGCTGCCTACGCATCTCTTCGAGGATCAAGCCATCTCGAAGTTCTGATAGTTGCCGCGACGCTTTTATTCCTCGTATGTTGCCGCTCCGACCGCGCTGGTCGGATCAGTGGTTTGTGGGGTCGAGCTGTCCGCCTACGCGTGGATTCAGAGGCTTTGTCGCCGCCTTGAATCGCTGTCGCTCGGATGATTCTGGATCATCTTCTTCGAAGCCTTCGGAATGTTGTGTGATTCCTTTGCTCGCTTCGGGTTGGCCGCAGGGGTTCCGATCTTTCGCAGTTTGAACTCGCTAGGTAACAGAGTCTCGATCGCTTCTGACTACCCTGATGGCTGCGTTCCGGCCGGAGTCGGGAACTTGATACCGAGGTGATATGTGGACGGTACTGCCTTCATGGAGTTGATCCAAGGGGTTCCTATGATGGCGCTTGTAGATGGTCGGGTTGTCGACTACCGCAAACTCGACGATCTTTGTAACTTCCTTTGCCATGACTGGAGTTTAATTTTTCCGAGGGTCATGGTAGTGACGCTCAAAACCCCGCCAAAGGTTTTGGCTCAGTGACTTCTCCAAGTGGGATCTTCATCCTAGAGGGTGTCGCTGAAGATGACGCTGACCGTGGTTCCAGTATCGAGAATGCGCCGACTTCGAGATCCTGGATGACCAGGTCGATTACCAAAGGGTCGCAGTGAGGTTTGTCGATTCCGACGGCCCGGTTCCTCGAAGCGATTGTGTGGTTAGGACATCGCTGTTCGGGAACCAGTGGAACTGGTCTCGCTTTTCCGTGAGGCTTTTATCGATGAGACAGAGTCTTGGTAGAACTGTGATCCTCCGATGATCATGTTTACCTCGGGCGACCGCTGTTGTTCCCTTGGTCATCCCGTCTTCTCCGCTTTCCTGATTGGTTTTCGTCGCTGTCTTCGGAGACAGTTTTTTGTCTTTGGCGGTCGGAGTCCAGGAGCAAGTCCTTTATACTCTTGACCTTTGATAGCTCGCCGGTGAGTAGTTTTTGGCGAAGCCGGCGCCGAACCTTGCAGTTCGCAGTGGAGTGACCTCTGGTCTCGTGGAACTCGCAATAGGAGTTATCCTTGTACTGGTTCCTGGTCCAGGTGTTTCCGGAGGTTTTGCCTTGCCCGTTGATGGCGAAGTTATGCTCGCCTCTGCCTTCCCTTCGTGATGGACGAATTTGTTGTTACGAGAGGGTTTCTTCTGGACGCGGTTTTCGCGGTCCGTGTTTTTGCGATAGAAGCTTCATCTCTTCTTCCATGATGATGAAGTCCGCTGTTTTGTGAGAGTATCCTGGATTGTCCGCGTTTTTCCAAGAGTATCCACTTTCGAACTTCGACTTGTACCAGAGAGTTTTCCTCGTATGCCGATTATGACATTGTCGCTGATGCCCGCTACTGGCCATCACCAGTTTGAACTCAGATGACTCTCCTGCCCATGTAACGGTAAAGCAGGAGGAGTCGGGTCGAGGAGGAAAGAAGAATGCGATACCGAGCCCTTGTAGGTTCGCCTCAACACCGCCAGAGATCCCTGTTCCGAGGAGGCCTCCGAGGCATCCCGGTGCTCCTTTACGCCGAGCTTGGTTTCGCCAATATCTCAAGGTTCTTCGAGATTTTACCAGGTTCCTGAAGGAGTCAAATTCCGATTCCTGCTGGTAACGAGTGCACGAATCCTCCGCAAGGTTTCTTTACATGTTACGGCTTTTACGCATCGCCATGTGGTTCCCAATTCCTGGTGCCATTGTTCGGCGCTTCACCGCTTTTCGATCAGCCAACTCAGCTCCTGCCTTGAGAGTTGGTTTACGATTGATCGCTAGCTACTTAACTCGGATTGATCTTGGTCCCGGATGATTTCAAGCTCTTTGGGGCACTCGGCCGACGGGAGTGACGGTTACTATTCCATGCTGCCTAAGAAGGATATGGCCGTGATTCAGGGACTACTTCAATCCCAAATCGGCAGGAGCGCTTCTTTGTTCAAATAGATGGCGAAGTCTGTCGAGGAGAGCTGCCTCCATCTATTTCCGCGAGCATGGAACTTCAACCGAGGTAATACGACGAAAACTCTGTTGTCTATCTCACCTTTCGAAGTGCGAAGTTTTGAAAATTTCGCTTTGTAGGAACAACCCTACCGCGATTTGCCTGGTGACGCCTTCCAAGAGAGATCTTCTTCGCCAAAGGCCGCTTTTCTGGAAATCCTTCACCCTCGAACGGATCCGAGATGCGTTAAGCTTTATCGGTCCCGGTCCTGTTCCGTGATGACGCCAACCTGTTACCGCGGCTCCTACCGAGGCGCAGACAGAGGTCTCGTAAGGGGAAGGAAATCGACGATGGGGAAGGCTCGAAAATCCTTCACCGCTGGGAGAAAACCTAGTTTTGTTCCAACGGAAAAGGCGGAGCCAGCGGTTTTCCACCTAACAACTTCTTTGATGGCCTTCTCCGAGTTTACTACTGACGAAGTCGCGGAGGATGAGGAGAAACAACGGGTTTTGCCGAGGGCTCCCAACGTGTCAACGAGGTTTGGCCTTCTTTAACCTTGCGCTTGAATCCGTATAAGCATGCTTGCTGATCTTGAGTTTTATGCAGGACTAAGAGTGTTTAGCGAGGCGCTGACTCGTTTCCGCAAATCCAGGATTGCTAACTTCAAGACCACAGAAGTGGAGCGAGAGCTTTTCCGGTTCCGACAAGAGGTGAAGGCACAGAACGCGGCAAGCTGAGCTTCACGCCGGCTCGTGACGGGCGAAAGGAGAGGAAGAAGGATGGTCGCAGCGGAGGTGGCAAGACGGGCGGAATCGCTTGCTGCTGAGTTTCAATGCTTTAAAGAAGCTCAGGAGTTTGTTGGTGATTTCGAGTGCCGAGGTTCGGTCGAACCTTTACAAGTCTCAGAACCCGGATTTCTTCGATTCCGAGATTGCTGAAATGAAGGATTTCATGGCCGAGTGTGCTCATGCTGAGTCCTTGGTTCCTCCGTAGAAGAAAGAGTCCGAGACTATGGGAACCTATCGAGGTTTCCGGATACGGTGGAGGTTGGAGTCGGCGAGAACGCCGAGAATGGTGGGGATGCTCGAGGTGAATGAGGAAGTGGACCAGCCTGCTAGTTCATTTGGGATTTCCGTGATCCGGATTTCAACGCTGACTTTCTTTGTGAATTGAATTTTGGCCATGTATGGCCGCTTTTAGTAATTTTATCCCGCGACCGCTGGAGGTTGCATTCTTATGTTTTGGGACTGGCCGCTGGTGGCTTTGAATCCTGCCGCCTTTTGCGGCTTTTATGAATATGAAAATTTGCTAGATTTCGCTTTTGTTTTGATTTATACTTTCGCAAGTGTAGAGGGAAGGATGCAGTAGTCACTTCAGATCCTAACTCTTTTTCGTCGCTGGTCCAGATGCTACTTTTAGCGCGCTTTAGGTGTGTTATAAGAGACATGTTTTGGGATCTCGTGATAATGATACTATGTCTGTGAGATGTCAAGATCCAGCAAGACTGGGTTTAGGGCAAGACCTAGGTTTACTCTCAGCTTTGAGGCTGTGCGATGACTGATCGGCTTTCGCTTTGCCTGTTAGTGATTTCTTCCTGATTCTTTTCGCTTAAAGTCCGCGACTAGTCACGGCTTATATGACTTGTGTTAAAAGAATCGAGCTATCTTCGAGTTTATCCGAGATGCTAAACCAAAATTTTGGTTTCTGTATAGCGCTATGATATCCTTTGTCGGATGTAAGAGGACCTTGTAGGTCTGACTACGATTTTGTATTGAGGAACGCTTATGAGCGCCGTCGGGCCAATCGACGGGCGGAGTTATTTTAAGTCGCTGGTGGACTGTCTTTTATGGATAATACGAAGTTTTGTTATCTTTTAAGAAGTTGCGACGCCTCGCTTTGAAGATATGATTTTCGCTTTTCCTGCTGCTGCGCTTAATGAGCATGAAAGATAGAAAGAATTTTATTAAAAATTTCGAAGTTAAAGTACATATGCGGATTTTTCGCTTTTGTGGGAGTATAGAGACGCATTCAGTCCCCCCCCCTTTTGGTGAGGGGATAGCTGAACTCGCTGATTCCAACGAAGCTGCTACGCACTCTTTCGAGGATCAAGCCATCTCAGAAGTTCTGATAGTTGCCGCGACGCTTTTATTCTGCGGCCGTCCGATCGCGGCTGGTCGGATCAGTGGTTTGTGCGGGGTCGAGCTGTCCGCCTACGGCGTGGATTCGCAGGCTTTGTCGCCGCCTTGAATCGCTGCCTCGCTCAGATGATTCTGGATCATCTTTCTTCGAAGTCTTCGGAATGTTGTGTGATTCCTTTGCTCGCTTCGGTTACGCAGGGCTGCCCGATCTTTCGCAGTTTGAACTCGCTAGTAACAGAGTCTCGATGTTTCGACTACCCTGATGGCTGCGGTTCCGGCCGGAGTCGGAACTTGATACCGAGGTGATATGTGGACGGTACTGCCTTCATGGAGTTGATCCAAGGGGTTCCCATGATGGCGCTGTAGATGGTCGGGTTGTCGACTACTGCAAACTCGACGATCTTTGTAACTTCCTTTGCCATGGAGTTTAATTTTTCCGAGGGTCATGGTAGTGACGCCAAAACCCCGCCAAAGGTTTTGGCTCAGGACGACTTCCCAAGTGGGATCTTCATCCTGTAGAGGGTGTCGCTGAAGATGACGCTGACCGTGGTTCCAGTATCGACGAATGCGCCGACTTCGAGATCCCGGATGACCAGGTCGATTACCAAAGGGTCGCAGTGAGGTTTGTCGATTCCGACGGTCTCGGTTCCTCGAAGCGCATTGTGTGGTTAGGAACATCGCTGTCCGGGAACCAGTTGGAACTGGTCTCGCTTTTCGCCCGTAGGCTTTTATCGATGAGACAGAGTCTTGGTAGAACTGTGATCCTCCGATGATCATGTTTACCTCCGCGACTGTTGTTCCTTTGGTCGCCCTGTCTTCTTCCGCTTTTCCCTGATTGGTTTTCGTCGCTGTCTTCGGAGACAGTTTTGTTAGTCTTTGGCGGTCGGAGTCCAGGAGCAAGTCCTTTATACTTGACCTTTGATAGCTCGCCGGTGAGGAGTTTTGCGGCGAGCCGCCGAGAACCTTGCAGTTCGCAGCGGAGGACCTCTGGTCTCGTGGAACTCGCAATAGGAGTTATCCTTGTACTGGTTCCTGGTCCAGGTGTTTCCGGAGGTTTTGCCTTGCTCCGAAGTTGATGGCGAAGTTATGCTCGCCTGGGCGCCTTCCCTTCGTGATGGACGATTTGTCGTTACGAGGGTTTCTTCGACGTTTTCTGCGGTCCGCTTTATGATAGAAGCTTCATCTCTTCTTCCATGATGATGAAGTCCGCTGCTTGTGGAGAGTATCCTGATTGTCCGCGGTTTTTCCAGTAGTATCCACTTTCGAACTTCGACTTGTACCGAGAGTTTTCCTCGTGGCCGACATGACATTGTCGCTGATGCCCGCACTCGCCATCACCAGTTTGAACCTTCGCGATGAAGTCGCTGGAGCGACTCGCCTTCCTTCTGAGCTAGACTCCATAGATCCACGCCGGACGCTTTCTATCCATGAACATGGAGTACTGTTTGAGAAACGCCGAGGCCAGTTGGCGGAAGCTTCCATGGAGTTCCTTTGAGCCGAGAACTACTCGAGCGCAGCACCTTTGAGGTGCTCGACGAAGAGAAGATAATGACCTGCGCCCCGCTCACCGAGTTTGCACCTACCCATTGCGCATCTGGAAGGACTGCAGGTGTGACTTAGATCCGGCGCATCGCCATAGACCGGGATTTTGATCTTCCCCGGTCTGAGATGCGGTTTCCGATCCGAGTGGTGAACGGCGCTCGGTTTCCTCGAAGTCTATCGATCTCGGGCGGAACTGGTCGCCTGATGGATTTGGCGATTTCACCGCTTTCACTTCAGCCACGGTCTTTTGAGAGATTCACGGAGATCATGGATCTCGCTATTGCTGCCGGCGTCCAACCTGTCGACGCTGGTCGCGATAGATCCGAAGTTTGATCTTCCGCGAAGTTCTGCTCCATCCAGTAGAGTTCTTCCTCTTCCGCCATGGGCCTATCGGCGATACCGCCTCCGAGCGGACTGGCTTCGGTTCTCTGGGTGGATGTCACGCCTTCATCGGAAGGGTCCGATCGGTCGCTGATATCTAGATCGGCGCCGACGCCGCTTCCTTGTTTCCAGCCGGAGTGGAAGGTTCTGCGAGGTCGTTGCTGTCCTTTCGAGCCGCTTTCTCGAGTGGGCTCTTTCGGGCATCTTTTTTCTGCTTCGAGATCCGGTCGAAGTCTCCTGCCACGGCGTGCCTTGGTGGATCCGCTGCAACTTGCTCCTCGCAGTTAAGGTATCACCTGTTTTGGCGAAGCAGGTTATCAGCTTGTCCTGTTGTTCCGCCCACGCCTGGCGAGGTAAACAGTTCCTTCATCTGCCTGAGCGCCAGTGTTTGCATCAGCAGTGATCAGACGCGCCTCCAGCTGGAGTCTTCAGCGCTGGCATCGACGGGTGTTCCGCCTAGCTGGCTGATCCTTGGTGGCATGGCTGACATGATCGAAGCGCAGCAGCTATGATAGATAGATCCGAACCCTCCTTCTAGCCAAACTGTGGGAACCAATTCGACCGCCAATTTCTGATAAAGATTTGTGGAGGAAAACCGAAGTTAACCCGATCTTCCTGAAGGTCCCTGATATCTGCTGGCCGCATTACCTAAACAATCAATAAAATAGAAGTTGAAAATAGAAATCGAAAAGTTGAGCTAAAGAGATCTTATTTCTGAATTCTCGCTTGAGCGGTACAACAAGAAAAGAAATCAACCGAAGGGCTGTCGAGGAGTCCGCTAGTCTGGTCGCTAAGTCTATCCTAGTTGAGTCGCAGCTCGCTAGTGAAAACGTAAAAGAATGCTAAATCGCCTAAGTGCTAAGTGCTCAAAATTTGTGATCTGGTTTGCTTGCTCATAGCCTCCTTATATACTCCTCCTAGACGGTCTATCTTCTCGCTGGCTGAGTCGGCTTTTTCCATTTTCGCCCATCTTTGTGTTTATCGAAACTTGACATTTATCTTCGAAATCTTGACATTTATCTTCTGACTTGACTTTCTCTTTATGTGAGGATAAAGATAAACCGTCATAGTTATCCTTCCTTTTCGAAAATCGACGGCTTTGGCCACGCCATAGGCGCTTTTACTTTCCGAAGGACAGTCTTTGAAGGTCTGGTGTTCAAGGAACCTCAATTCCGTTGTTTAGTCGAGGAAGTGGCTTCAGAGTAACCGTGATCATACTCAAACTGCGTAGATTGATCCGAACAAGCTAAGATGGGATCGAACCGGCACGATAGGAACGAGACCGACGAGGGCCGGACCGTCGCCAGGCCGACCACGCGACGGTGCCGCGCCAGGCCGCCCGCTGACGGTGCCGGCGGGCGCCAGGTGCCGCGGGCGCCAGGCCGGTGCCGCCGCGCCAGGCCGGTGCCGGCTGCCAGGTTGGTGCCACGGGCCAGGCCGGTGCCGCCGGGCGCCAGGCCAGCTCGCTGCCCGCGCGCCGGCCGCGCCAGGCCGGGTGCCGCCGGGCGCCAGGCCAGCCAAGGCCCTGCTGCCGCGCAGGCCAGCCTCGCCCTGCCGGGCCGCCAGGCCGTTGGTGTCGCCGGCCAGGTTGCTGCCGCCATGCCGCCAGCCCGCCTCAGCGGCGCCAGGTCCGGTGCCACCGCGCTAGGCCAGCCGCTGGCCCCGATGCCGCCGGGCGCCAGGCTGGTGCCGCTGCTTGTGGCCAGCCTGCCCCGTGCCGGCGCGCCAGGTCAGTTGCTGTGCCAGGCCGCCTGCTCGTGGGTTTGTTCGATCTTCCTCGCCGCTTGTTTGCGGGAATCTTTGAGTTTTGGGAGGTCTCTAGTCGAGATCTCGGTGATAATTGTTTTAAACGAGATTCCGCGAGTATCGGATTTTGAGATGGACTTAGATCTGCAGATTTTCCGCGGTGATGAGAGCAATGTGGTTCGAAGTTTTAGATATGTTAAAAGATGAATCTTTTAAACAATCGGAAGGTTTTACGAAGACCATTGTAGATCTCGGACAATCCAGACATGGGTTTCGACCAAGATGCTGTCATTGCCCGAGATCATGAGACGATCGCATGGACGGCGCCAGGACCTCGCCGCTACGCCAGATGGGAGGACGAGCCTTCCGTGAGTTTTATCGAGCGCGCACCCGCTTTGGATTTGATCGTTGCTTGGCTTTTCTTTCGAGGATTTTCGGTGACGATTTCGTCATTGACCGATTTTGACTCTAACAACCGTTACCAGTTTAGACATGGCCTCCCGCCATGATCAAACTTCCAAGTACCAGAACCTACATGAAACAAGCGGTTAGCAACAATTGATTATAACTCACAGTTTTTGGTTGACTGGTTTTGACCCTGTCCGCCTTCTGCGATCCAACCCTTTTCTTGACCTTCACAAGTAGACCACGTCTGGAATGATCTTCACTTGAGGAGAACCTTCTTCAGATTTCATTCAAATCGGGCAGAGTAATCGTTTCTAAAACTCTCAAAACTGCCGAAAGAGGATCGAAAATGATCAAATCTAACTTTCTTTCTTTGCTTTCTCTCACGTTTAACTGAATTTGAAATGGTCTGATGGTATGAAATGAACTGGTCGTGGGGTATTTATAGGAAGCAGCAACCAATCAGAAACAGGTCGTGGCAGCCCGGTGTCGCTTCACATGGCTCCGACACATGCACCGCAGCACCTCGTGCTCCACATGTCTGGCTGCATGACCAGGATGGCATGCATGAAGACACCATGTCCTCCACATGTCTGTAGGAATGGCCTGGCTGCATGCACACTGACACCACATCGCCACATGTCCCATCAGCATGCCTCGATCGCAGTTGAGCGGCACTCGTGCTTCTATGTGTCACCTCGATGATGTGATCGTTTGGGCTTCAACACTGTGCTCCCTTGCCAACTACCATGACAGGCAGTTGACCACGTCCTCCACGTGTCTGAAGGCATTTTGTTGCATGCACTTTGACACCACATCGCCACATGTCAATAAGCATGCCTCTCCGCAGTCGCCACGGCTTTGCATGTCACCAGCATGCTGTG
>JAEACV010000054.1:0-35215 GCA_016432835.1 Brassica nigra | reverse complement strand
GTGCCCGTTAGTGAAAACCTGCGCACGGTATGTCACGATAGAGGGAGAAATTTATAGGTGGCTCTGGTCCTCTCATGACATATGCGTAAGGAGAAAGGGCAAGAAGAATCATGGAAGAGGTCCATTCCGAATCATGCGGAAATCATTCCCATGAAGATCTCTCGCAGTCAAAAATCAAACGCCACGGATATTAATGGCCAACCATGATAAAAGATATAGAAATTCGCCCGGCGCGAAATGCCAAAAGGCATTCCAACAATCCATCAACCCAAGGAAATCCTCCTTCAATCTCGCCCCTATCCTTTTCATGATGGTCCATGGACATTGTCGGACCTATGCATCCATCAAAACAAAAGCTTCCACCTAGTCCTCAACGGATTTCTTTTCCAAATGGGTAAGCAGAATCCTACGCGAAGTATCAAAGACACACAAGTCGAAAACTTGCCCTGAAACATATCATAACTAAGGAGTTCTTTGGTCGCGATCGTGACAACCCCAACATCGGCTATGTGAAACTCCATTCGCCTCGCTATCGAACGGAATGCATGATCCTCAAGGAAGTAGAATTCCCGAAAGTACGGAGTAGATTCCTCCCCGAAGAGAGGATTTAAATGACGCTATGATGCTGGACAATCTAGATCTCATCAATGAACGCCAGCGAGGCACTCATTCGAATCCAGACTACCAGCACGCTGTCGCTAAAGGTACTACAACTCGAACGCATCGCTTCATCGCGAGGTTCAAGGAAGGCGACGAAGTCTTACGCGAAAGTCATAAAATGTCCGAACAGGGTCGTACCAAATCGCCAACATGCAAGACGAAAAATCCTAAGAACTCGAACGCTGATGCATCTTAAAAATATCTATCACTAAACAATAACATGATACAAAGAACTTACGACGGCTTTGATCCCCGAAAAGTATCGCCGGCAACTCGCTAACCGGGCTGGTTTCAGCTATCCCCGAAAGGGGGTAAGCGATATCAGATACTCCCAATGACTTCAAATTCAAACTCTTTCTAGACAAGGCATTTCGCAAATTACTAAACGGCAACGACAACGGATCTAGTATCCACTAGCCGATTATCACATCAAAAACAAATCCCGGAGGGCCAACACGCCACGGGCAAAGTGAATGTAGACGCTTTCTCCTCGTCAAATTTACTCACCCTTGGTCCCGCTGGCCCAAAACGGAAACAACAGTTTTCCGCTGCTTAACATTCGCAAAACATCCCTAAAGCTCGCATGCATTTCAACACGAGATGCATAAGGAAAATCGACCTTCCGTGATCATGTGAGCGCCGCTAACGCGAAGGACATTCTTTCGCAAAACATTGCGACAAAATCTTCACTTCTGAACATACAAACGCGACTCAAACGGTGATCATTTCGCTGTTGCTGATCACAACAAACTAACTCTAACGCCCCTAAACATAAAACAGCCTTCGAGGGTAGGCTCTTACATCCCATAAGGATAAACATAGCGCTATACAAGAAATCCAAAATTTGGTCTAGCTCTTCAGAAAGGAAGTAGCTGACTCACCAAACAAATCATATAAGTTTCATAACAATTTATGGATTTTAAACGTACGAGTCAGGTTAAAATCGCAAACAGCAAAACGAAGCCGATTTGTCATCGTGAAAGCCTCAGTCCGAGAGTAAACCTAGGTCTTGCCCTAAACCCAGCCACGCTTCGGATATTGACATCTCACAGACATAGTATGGTATAATGCAGATCCAAAAATTTCTCTTTCACTTAAGCCTATTTGTTTACCTAACTTCACAGAAACGGTAAACCCGGAAAATCTCGCTTTATGCAAACAATAGGGTACGGTGGATCATCGGGGAACTAGGAATGAGACGACAACTCACACCCTCTTCTCATACTTAAAAAAAACTGAAGTTCATAAATAAATCAAAAACGCTTCATGATTTAGACCGAAAGTTCAAAACAAAACCCCAAAAGGGGTAGGGATTCAAGCCACCAACGCCAGTCTCGTAATACATCATGGCCTCTTAACGTAAACACATATAAAACGAAATCCCAGAAGGATTGATAAATCCCAGACGCCCCAGGAGAGCCACCTTCATCCTCAAACTCACTCGCGATAGGGATAGCCTCACCACGCCTTTCCTCGGTCGTGATCGCCACTGCCCGCCGCCCACGCCAGCCTCGAATCCTCTCCCGCCTCCTGATCTTCCTCGAGTCTTCTGAGGTCGGCTATGCATTCGCCTGCGCCGGGTAAGGATTGAATCGAATCTCCCGGTCGCCACACCTTTCATAGACTATTAACCGCTTCCCGCATGTCCAAAGACGGGCCTTGTTAATCTGGCAACTCGAGCTCACCAACTCCTCGATCCCCGCTAAAGCCAAGTCCTCTTATGATGGCTATAAGGACTCAAACAGGTGGCCATCCTCGCTGACGCATCAAAGAAGTCGCTGGCTGGCGTCGGCAACTCGCGCAGGATCTACGGGCTGCTCATCTCTCACGAGTCCGATCTTCTCGCAGCGCGGCTGACTTCCGAGGGTTTGCTCTTTCTCCTTCTTCACCTGAGTAATAACTCGCGGTCTTCCCTGTCGCTTAAGATTGCTGATACAAACCTGCTGGGACGCTTTACGGCATGGTGTCCTCGGTCCGCAATGCAGCCTTAGTACGCTTCAGCGCCTCTGCGACATCCAGCCTCCTTCGATAGACGGTCGACTTCCGCCCTCACTCGCCAAGCATCTCCACAATCACCGCTAACAAACTTTCCGCCAAAGAAGGTGTAAGTATCATCGTAAAGAAAAGAGAGCGATACAAGAATTGCAGATAGATTAAAATCGAACTCGAACGATGACGCCCTAACGCTCAGATTTAAAATTTCGATTTTCGAACCACTCACTCACGTAAAATCGCCTCCATCTTATCAATGGGGCTAACTGTTGGGTCAAAAACGGTTATCTCGAATTCTACGGCTAAAGATTCTTCCAAGCTCAAAGATTTCCGCATCGAACGGCCAACGAGAGATCGACAACGGAAACCCACTGGCGGCAGATCCCCCGGCCGGGCAAGAAGCGCCCCGCAGCTGGCCTACGCCGGCGTAAGCCTGCCTGGCGCTACGGTAGAGCGCCCCGCAGCTGCTCTGGCTGGGCGCAAGCCAGTTGGCGCTGGCGGTAAGCTGCCGCGGCCGGCGCAAGTTCGCTCGGTGTAGCGTAGGCGCCCTTAAGCCGGGCCTGGCCTCGTAAGCCTGCCTGGCGCCAGCGGTAGGCGTTCGCAAGTAGTCGCCTGGCGCTGCCGCATGCGCCCCGCAGGCTCATGCCAGCGTAAGCCAGCTCAAGGCCGCGTAGTGCCCCGCGAAGCCGCTCCTCATACCGGGCGAAGCTCGCCTGCGCCGGTCATTCCGCCCTGGTCTCGGTCCCTCTTTGCTCGGTCTGGATCCCATCTTGGCTTGTTGATCAATCCTCGCGGGAGTCTGGTACGATCACAGGTAACGGAATAGACATCTTTCGATTCGCTCGATTGAATCGCCCTCGATGTTTTAATACGACAAAAACTAAGGATTGGATTTCTCGTAGAAGATATCGATAAAACAAGGTCGCATTAACTTCAACATCGATCCTTGAAGTATGCGCTTTATTTTACGAAAGATAATCTTTCCGAGAAATCGTGATAAAACGCTCAACGACTTAAGAAAAGTCCACGGACTTACTTTAGATTTTAAGAATTCAGGTCCAATCAGGCTATGACGGTTTATCCGATTTCCAACATCGGATAAACATCAAGTCACCGAAAACGAGGATAATTACTAAGATCGATTTTAAAATGGAATTCTTCCTCAAGAGATAAACTTGGGCCCAAAGAAGCGGTGGTCCATCATCCAAGGCAAACCACTAGAGGGTATATAAGCGAGAGCAAGTGCGAGGAGAAGGGATCCCAAGACTTAGAAAGCATTCTCGCCGCTTAGAAGAATTAGTGGTTTAGGTGGTTAGACTAGCTGAGCAAATCTTAGGACGCTTGGCTTCGTAACTCTATCTTTTCTTTAATCGCAATATCTCTATCTTTCGGATAATCTTGTACTCGTGATCTTTCATCTAATAAAATGCCTTCGAGCAAATATTACAATTCCTATTTTGTTATCCTTAACTTTCTCGATTTCGTGTAACGCCAGAGAATCCGGACCTTCAAGGAAAGTCGGGTTTACTTGGCTTTCCTCCGCAATCTTATTTATCGGAAATTGACGGTGAATTTCGGTTCCTACAGGCCTAGAAGGAGGGGGACGGATTCTCTAACTCGAAACCATCAATCGATCGGTTCAGTATGGCTACTTCACACCGCAACATCAGATCCTTCGAGGAACGAGCAACGCCAGTATGGCTCAAACCTCACAACAATCTCCTCGTAATCGAGCTCACGATCCAGGATATTGACGTAGCAAGGGTATTAGTCGACACCGATGCTCGTATTATCTATAAAAGCACCTCGAAGAGGATGTACGCCGATCTACATCCTTACGTGATGACCCCAGCCCAGTATTCGACCTGAGAAGTTATGAACCTCGGTTCGACTAACCTCAGTCAGAGCCGAGCGCCGCCAAAACGGAATTCCCTGGTGATCGATGGTCTAACATCATACAACGCTGATAGTTGGAACTCCTCGGCTGAATTCCATGAGAGCCGATCCCATCAACATTCCACCTATGCTCAAGTTCCGACGCTTCGGGTCGAAAAATATATGGTAGTCAATGAGCAGCTTAGATCTACCTCAAGCATCAACTAAAACGAAAAATTCAAATCGACCTCTCGAAAAGTAAACGATTCACACTGGCCGGAAACCGCAGTCCCAAAGAGCCGAGGCCCCGGAAGGGAAGCGCGGAACCAATTCCGCTAACCGGGTGGTCTTAATTTGCCTCGACGATTCCTTCCCTGAACGGTGCATCGAAATCGAGCTAACCTCCGCTAACCAATAAAAGCAGAGCTCATCGATCCTCAGATGCTTGGGGCCGCTGGAGGATATGCCGGAATCGACATTAGTTAACATGTCACTTAACTTAACATCGCCCACTCACAAACCCGTGAAACAAAAGAGACAAAGCTGGGACCTGAGCGTACACCGTGAAATAACAAGGAAGTCGAAAGACTCCTCAAAGTATGGTCGGCAATGGTTAGGTATCCAGACTGGCTTCGCTAACCCCGCCGTGGTAAAAAGAAGTTAACGGCAAGCATGAAGTCTGTTCGATTTCACGGATCTGAATAAAGCTCGTCCAGGACTGCTTCCCGCCTCCCACACATCGACCGCTTTGTCGGCTAACCGCGGGAAACAAGCTTCAGAATTCATGGACGCGATACTCCAGATCATGATGAACTCGATGACCGCTAAAAACTGCATCATCATTGCACGCTGGACGACGCTCTGACCACGGTTCCTCGAAGCGATTGTGTGGTTGGGAACATCGCTAACCGGAACCAGTTGAACTGGTCTCGCTTTTCTAGGCTTTTATCGATGAGACAGAGTCTTGGTAGAACTGCACTCATGATCATGTTTACCGGGCGATTGTTGTTCCTTTGGTCGGTTCTTCTTCTTCCGCTTCCCATTGGTTTTCGTCACGTCCTCGGAGAGAGTTTTGTTAGTCTTTGGCTGAAGGAGTCCAGGAGCAAGTCCTTTATACTTTTGACCTTTGATAGTGGTGAGGAGTTTTATGCAGTCACGCCGAACCTTTGCAGTTCGCAGTGGAGTGACCTCGGTCTCGTGGAACTCGCAATGAGTTATCCTTGTACTGGTTCCTGGTCCAGGTGTTTCCGAGGTTTTGCCTTGCCCGAAGCCGATGGCGTATTATGCTCGCTTTGGGCCTTCCCTTCGTGGATGGACGATATCGCTACGAGAGGGTTTCTTCGACGCCGTTTTCTCGGGTCCGTGCTTCGTGATAGCTTCATCTCTTCTTCCATGATGATGAAGTCCGTTGCCTTGTGGAGAGTATCCTGATTGTCCGCGGCTTTTCCAAGAGTATCCATTTTCGAACTTCGACTTGTACCGAGAGTTTTCCTCGTGCCGCCGGTAACGTTGTCGCTGATGCTACTCTGGCCATCACCAGTTTGAACCTTCGCGATGAAGTCGCTGGAGTGATTCGCCTTCCTTCTGAGCTAGACTCCATAGATCCACGCCGGACGCTCGTCCATGAACATGGAGTATGTTTGAGAAACGCCGAGGCTGTTACGGAAGCTTCCGGCGGAGTTCCTTTTGAGCCGGAGAACCACTCGAAAGCAGCACCTTTGAGGTGCTCGACGGAGAAGATAACGACTCTGCGCCCCGCTTCCGGCCCGAGTTTGCACCTACCCATTGCGATCTGGAAGGACTGCAGGTGCTACTTAGGATCCTGTACCGCCATAGACCGGGATTTTGATCTTCCCTGGTTTGAGATGCGGTTTCGTGATCCGAGTGGTGAATGGCGTTTTCGTGTTTCCTCGAAGTCTATCGATCTCGGGCGGAACTGGTCGCCCGATGGATTTGCAATTTTACCGCCACTTCAGCCACGGTCTTTTGAGAGATTCGCGAGATCATGGATCTCGCTATTGCTGTCGGCGCTCCTCAACCTGCTCGACGCTGGTCGCGATAGATCCGAAGTTTGGTCTTCCGCGAAGTTCTTCCGCTCCATCCAGTAGAGTTCTTCTTCCTCTTCCGCATGGGCCTATCGGGATACCGCCTGCCGAGCGGACTGGCTTCGGTTCTCCTGGGTGGATGTCAGCGCTTCATCGAAGGGTCCATCGGTCGCTGATATCTAGATCGAGCGCGCCGACGCCGCTGGAGCCGCTTCTGAGTAGCTCTTCGAGCATCTTTTCTCATGCTTCGAGATCCGGTCGAAGTCTGCCGCGCGCCTTGGTGGATCCGCGCAATTTGCTCGTGCAGTTAAGGTATCGACCGTTTTGGCGAGCCAGGTTATCAGCTTGTCTTGTTGTTCCGCCCGGGCGGAGGTAAACAGCTTCCTCGCGCCGGTTTGCATCAGCAGCGGATCGCGACGCCTCCAGCTGGAGTCTTCAGCGCTGGCGCCGACGGTGTTCCGTCTAGCTGGCTGATCCTTGGTGGCGCCGCTAACATGATCGAAGGCAGTGCTTGTAGATAGATAGATCCGTGAACCCTCCTTCTAGCTAAATCATGGGAACCGAAATTCACACCACAATTTCCGATAAAGATTTGTGGAGGAAAACGAGTTAACCCGATCTTCCTTGAAGGTCCCGGATATCTGCTGGCCGCACAACGTAAACAATCAAATAAAGTTGCAAAAATAGAAATCGTAAAGTTGAGCGAAAGAGATCTTATTTCTGAATTCTCGCTTGAGCGATACAACAAGACAACCAGGCCGGAGTGCCGGCGCCAGGCCAGTTCCCGCAAGCCCGGCCGGGCGCCAGCTCGGCCCCGGTGCCAGGCCGCCTTGCCGCCTGTGGGTTTTTCGTTGTTCGATCTTTCCTCGCCAGTCGCTTAGGGAAATCTTTGAGTTTGGGAAGGTCTCTAGCCGTAGATTTCGAGATAATCGCTTCTAACGAGATTCCCTGGTATCGGGATTTGAGATGGACTTGATCTGCAGATTTTCCGTCGTCGAGGATGCGAAACGCGTTCGAAGTTTTGATGTGTTAAAAGATGAATCTTTTAAACAATCGGAAGGCTTTACTGAAGACTCATTGTAGATTCTGGACAATCCGCATACGGGTTTCAAGGGACCAAGATGCCGCCATTGCCCGAGATCATGAGATGATCGCACGGATGGGCGCCAGGACCTCGCCGCTGGCTTTGATGGGAGTGGACGAGCCTCCGGAAGCGATCGAGCGACATCCGCTTCTGGATTTGATCGCAGCTGGCTTTTGTTTCGAGGATTTCGTGACGATTTCGCTATTGACCGATTTTGACCCCAACAGTTAGCTTCCTCAGCTAGCTAGGAACCGTAGAGCCTGTCGGATCCTAGCTTCATGTATAGCCGTGGGAAGGTGTTGAGACGTAATCGCTTGTCAAAATCGGGTAAATAGTGATTTTACCTCCTTTATATGGAGTAAGAAATCTTATTCTTACTTCATCACAAGGTTTTTACTCTCTCTCAAGAATCCCTCTCTTTAAGAACAATGTCTTCAAGATCCTCAAAGAGAAACTCTTCTTCCCATTCATCTCGATGACTCTCCCCCATGTGACGGTGAAGGTGAGGAGTCGGTCGAGGAGGAAAAGAAGAATGCGATACCGAGCCCTTGTAGGTTCGGCCTCGACACTGCCGGAGATCCCTGTTCCGGGAGGCCTCTCGAGGCAGCTCGGTTTCTCGTGAAATATCCAAGGTTCTTCGAGATTTTACCAGGTTCCCGAAGGAGTCAAATTCTGATTCCCGCTGGTAACGAGTGCAAGGAATCCTCCGCAAGGTTTCTTTACATGTTACGCTGCTTTCACGCCGCATGTGGTTCCCAATCCCTGGTGCCATTGTTCGCGCTTCACCGCTGGAACTTTTGATCAGCCAACTCAGCCGCTCCTGCCTTGAGAGTTGGTTTGGCGCATTGATCGCTAGCTACTAACTCGGGATTGATCTTGGTCCCGATGATTTCGGTCTTGGGGCACTCGGCCGACGGGAGTGACGGTTACTACCCATGCTGCCTAAGAAGGATATGGCCGGATTCGTGGGACTACTCAATCCCAAATCGGCAGGAGCGCTTTCTTCGCCCAAATAGATGGCGAAGTCTGTCGAGGAGAGCTGCCTCCATTTATTTCCGCGAGCATGGAACTTCAACCGAGGTAATATGCATCGAAAACCCCGTTGTCTATCTCACCTTTCTGGCGCGAAGTTTTAGTGAAAATTTTCGCTTTGTAAGGAACAACCCTACCGCAAGATTTGCCGGTGACGCCTTTGTCAAGAGAGATCTTCTTCGCCAAAGGCCGCTTTTCTGGAAATCCTTCACCTTGAACGGATCCGGAGATGCGGTTAGGCTTTATCGGTCCCGGAGGTCCTGTCCCGCTGCTCGACGCATCTAACCTGTCACCGCGGGTTCCTACTCTCGAGGCTCAGCAAGAGGTCTCTCTAAGAACAATGTCTTCAAGATCCTCAAAGAGAAACTTTCTTCCCATTCATCTTCGATGACTCTCCCGCCCATGTGACGGTGAAGCAGGAGGAGTCGGTCGAGGAGGAAAAGAAGAATGCGATACCGAAGCCCTTGTAGGTTCGCCTCGACACTGCCGGAGATCCCTGTTCCGGGAGGCCTCCGAGGCAGCCCGGTGCTCCTTTATGCCGAAGCTCGGTTTCTCGTGAATATCTCAAGGTTCTTCGAGATTTTTACCAGGTTCCTGAAGGAGTCAAATTCTGATTCCCGCTGGTAACGAGTGCAAGGAATCCTCCGCAAGGTTTCTTTACATGTTACTAAGCTTTCTTTACGCATCGCCGCATGTAGTTCCAATCCCTGGTGCCATTGTTCGTGCGCTTCACCGCTCAACTTTGATCAGCCAACTCAGCTGCTCCTGCCTTGGAGAGTTGGCTTGGCGATTGATCGCTAGCTACTTAACTCGATTGATCTTGGTCCCAATGATTTCGGCAAGGTCTTTGGGGTTACTACTCCATGCTGCCTAAGAAGGATATGGCCGTGATTCAGGGACTACTAATCCCAATCGCGCTTTCTTCGTCCAAATAGATGGCGAAGTCTGTCGAGCTGCCCATTTCCAGCGACTTCAACCGAGGTAATAATGACGAAAACCCTGTTGTCTATCTCACCTTTCGAAGTGCGAAGTTTTAGTGAAAATTTTCGCTTTGTAGGAACAACCCTACCGCAAGATTTGCCTGGTGACGCCTTTGTCAAGAGAGATCTTCTTCGCCAAAGGCCGCTTCTGGAAATCACCCTTGAACGGATCCGAGATGCTAGTTTTATCGGTCCCGAGGTCCTGTCCCGTTGCTCGACGACGAACCTGTCACGCGGGTTCTACCGAGGCGCAGCAGAGGTCTCGTAAGGGGAAGGAAATCGATGATGGGGAAGGCTCGAAAGTCCTTCACCGCTGCGAAAAACCTAGTTTTGCTCCAACGAAAAGGCGGAGCCAGCGGTTTTCCACCTAACAACTTCTTTGATGGCCTTCCTCCGAGTTTACTACTGACGAAGTCGCTGGAGGATGAGGAGAAACAACGGTTTTTGTCGAGGGCTCCAACGTGTCAACGAGGTTTGGCCCTTCGAACTTCTTAACCTTATGCTCAATCTGTATATAAGCATGCTTGCTGATATTGAGTTTTACGCAGGGACTAAGAGTGTTTAGCGAGGCTTTGACTCGAAGCTCCGCAAATCCAGGATTGCTAACTTCAAGACCACAGAAGGAGCGGAGCTTTTCTTTTCCGTTCAAGAGGTGAAGGCACAGAACGCGGCAAGCTGAGCTTCACGGGCTCTCGTGACGGGAGGAAAGGAGAGGAAGAAGGATGGTCGCAGCGAGGTGGCAAGACGGGCGGAATCGCTTGCTGCTGAGTTTCAATGTTTGAAAGAAGCTCAGGAGTTTGTTGGTGATTTCCGAAAAGTGCCGGGTTCGGTCAGAATCTTACAAGTCTCGAACCCGGATTTCTCCTTCGATTCGATTTCTGAAATGAAGGATTTCATGGCCGAGTGTGCTCATGCTGAGTCCTTGGTTCCGGTAAGAAAGAGTCCGAGACTATGGGAACCTATCGAGGTTTCCGAGGATACGGTGGAGGCCGGAGTCGCATGAGAACGCCGAGGATGGTGGGAATGCTCGAGGCGGAATGAGGAAGTGGACCAGCCTGCTAGTTCATTTGGGATTTCCGCGATCCGGATTTCAATGTTGACTTCCTTTGTGAATTTTCTGGCCGTGTGGCCGCTTTTAGTAATCCCGACCGCTGGAGGTTGCATTCTTATGTTTTGGGACTGGCCTGGTGGCTTTGAATCCGCCGCTTTTTGGCGGCTTTATGAATATGAAAATTTGCGATTTCGGCTTTTGTTTTGATTTATACTTTCGCCAAGTAGAGGGAAGGATGCGAGTAGTCACTTCAGATCCTAACTCTTTTTGTCGCTGGTCCGTGATGCTACTTTTAGCGAAGCGCTTTAGTGTGTTTATAAGAGACATGTTTTGGGATCTCGTGATACGATATTATGTCTGTGAGATGTCAAGATCCAGCAAGACTGGGTTTAGTGGCAAGACCTAGGTTTACTTAGCTTTGAGGCTGTGCGATGACTGATCGGCTTTCGCTTTGCCTCGTTAGTGATTTCTTCCTGATTTTTTCGTTAAAGTCCGCGACTAGCCGCTTATATGACTTGTGTTAAAAGAATCGAGCTATCTTCGAGTTTATCCGAGACGCTAAACCAAAATTTTGGTTTCTTGTATAGCGCTATGATATCCTTTGTCGGATGTAAGAGGACCTTGTAGGTCTGACTACGATTTTGTATTGAGTGAAACGCTTATGAGTGTCCGTCGGGCCAATCGACGGCGGAGTTATTTTAAGTCGCTGGTGGACTGTCTTTGGATAATACGAAGTTTTGTTATCTTTAAGAAGTTGCGACGCCTCGCGCTTTTAAAGATATGATTTTCGCTTTTCCGCCGCTTATGCTTAAGTGAGCATGAAAGATAGAAAGAATTTTATTAAAAATTTCGAGAAGTTAGAGTACATGCGGATTTTTCGCTTTTGTGGGAGATAGAGAGAGTATATCCACCCCCCTTTTGGTGAGGGGATAGCTGAACTGGTTCGACGAGCTGCCTACGCACTTCTTCGAGGATCAAGCCATCTCAGAAGTTCTGATAGTTGCCGCAGACGCTTTTACTCCCCGCGGCGCCGCCCGACCGTGCTGGTCGGATCAGTGGTTTGTGCGGGGCCGAAGCTGTCCGCTTCTACGGCCGGATTCGTGAGGCTTTGTCGCCGCCTTGAATCGCTGCCTGCTCGGATGATTCTCGATCATCTTTCTTCGAAGTTTCGAATGTTGTGTGATTCCTTTGCTCGCTTCGGGTCAGCCGCAGGGCTGCTCCGATCTTTTTGCAGCTTGAACTCGGCTAGGTAACAGAGTCTTGATTTCTTCAGACTACCCCAGATGGCTGCGGTTCCGGTCGGAGTCGGAAACTTGATACCGAGGTGATATGTGGACGGTACTGCCTTCATGGAGTTGATCCAAGGGTTCCTATGATGGCATTGTAGATGGCCGGGTTGTCGACTACTGCAAATTCGACGATCTTTGTAACTTCCTTTGCCATGACTAGGAGTTTAATTTTCTCGAGGGTCATGGTAGTGACGCCCGAAAACCCCGTCAAAGGTTTTGGCTCAGGGACGACTTCCCCAAGTGGGATCTTCATCCTGTAGAGGGTGTCGTGGAGATGACGTTGACGTGCCCAGATCGACGAATGCGGCCGACTTCGAGATCCTGGATGACCAGGTCGATTACCAAAGGATCGCAGTGAGGTTTGTCGATTCCGACGGTCTCGTGTTCCTCGAAAGCGATTGTGTGGTTGGGAACATCGCTGTCCGGGAACCAGTTGGAACTGGTCTCGGCTTTTCGCCCGTAGGCTTTTATCGATGAGACAGAGTCTTGGTAGAACTGTGACCCTCCGATGATCATGTTTACCTCGGGCGACGCTGTTCCTTTGGTCGTCTGCCTTCTTCCCGCCGATTGGTTTTCGGTCGCTCGGTCCTCGGAGACAGTTTTGTTAGTCTTTGGGCGGTCGGAGTCCAGGAGCAAGTCCTTTATACTCTTGACCTTTGATAGTTCGCCGGTGAGGAGTTTTGCGGCGAGCCGGGCCGAACCCAGTTCGAGTGGAGTGACCTCTCGGTCTCGTGGAACTCGCAATAGAGTTATCCTTGTACTGGTTCCTGGTCCAGGTGTTTCCGGGTTTTGCCTTGTTCGAAGTTGATGGCGAAGTTATGCTCGCCACGCCTTCCCTTCGCGGATGGACGATTTGTCGTTACTTAGAGGGTTTCTTCGACGCCGTTTTCTTCGGTCCCGGATAGAAGCTTCATCTCTTCTTCCATGATGATGAAGTCCGCTGCCTTGTGGAGAGTATCCTGGATTGTCCGCCGCTTTTCCAAGAGTATCCATTTTCGAACTTCGACTTGTACCAGAGTTTTCCTCGTAGCGCCAGTAACGTTGTCGCTGATGCCCGCTACTCGCCATCACCAGTTTGAACCTTCGCATGAAAGTGGAGTGATTCGCCTTCCTTCTGAGCTAGACTCCATAGATCCACGCCGACGCTCTGTCCATGAACATGGAGTACTGTTTGAGAAACGCCGAGGCCAGTTGGAAGCTTCCATGGAGTTCCTTTGAGCCGGAGAACCACTCGAAGCAGCACCTTTGAGGTGCTCGACGAAGAGAAGACAATGACCTGCGCCCCGCTCAAGGCCCGAGTTTGCACCTACCCATTGCGACTGGAAGGACTGCAGGTGCGATTTAGATCCGGCTGCAGACCGCCATAGACCGATTTTGATCTTCCTGGGTTTGAGATGCGGTTTCCGTGATCCGAGTGGTGAATGGCGTTCCGTCCTCGAAGTCTATCGATCTCGGGCGGAACTGGTCGCCTGATGGATTTGCAATTTTACCGCTTCACTTCAGCCACGGTCTTTTGAGAGATTCGCTGGAGATCATGGATCTCGCTATTGCTGTCGGCCTCTCAACTCTGTCGACGCTGGTCGCGATAGATCCGAAGTTTGGTCTTCCGCGAAGTTCTTCCTGCTCCATCCAGAGAGTTCTTCTTCCTCTTCTATGGGCCTATCGGGATACCGCCTCGAGCGGACTGGCTTCGGTTCTCCCGTGGATGTCAGCGCTTCATCGGAAGGGTCCGATCGGTCGCTGATATCTAGATCGATGCGCCGACGCCGCTGGAGCCGCTTTCCTGAGTAGGCTCTTCGAGCATCTTTTTCTCATGCTTCGAGATCCGTCGAAGTCTCCCGCCGCGTGCTTTGGTGGATCCGCGGCAATTTGCTCCTCGCAGTTAAGGTATCGACCTGTTTTGCGAGCAGGTTATCAGCTTGTCTTGTTGTTCCGCCATCGGGCGGAGGTAAACAGTTCCTTCATTTGCCCTGAGCCTTCGTTTGCATCAGCATGATCGACGCTGCCTCCAGCTGGAGTCTTCAGCTGGCGCCGACGGGTGTTCCGCCTAGCTGGCTGATCCTTGGTGGCGCTGGCTAACATGATCGAGCGTGGTGCAGCTGGTAGATAGATAGATCCGTGAACCCCTCCTTCTAGCCAAACTGTGGGAACCGGAATTCACACCGCCAATTTCCGATAAAGATTTGTGGAGGAAAACGAAGTTAACCCGATCTTCCTGAAGGTCCCGGATATCTGCTGGGCCGCATACCTAAACAATCAAATAAAGTAAAAATAGAAATCGAAAAGTTCGAGCTAAAGAGATCTTATTTCTGAATTTCGTTGAGCGATACAACAAGACAACCAGGCCGGAGTGCCGCCGGCGCCAGGCCAGCTCTCGCCTGCCGCTGGTGTCGCCGCCAGCTCCAAGGTCTCCGCTCCGTCGTGCCAGGCCGCCTTCTTGCCTGTGGGTTTTTCGTTGTTCGATCTTTCCTCGCCAGCGCTTAGGGAAATCTTTGAGTTTGGGAAGGTCTCTAAGTAGATTTCGAGATAATCGCTTCTAACGAGATTCCGCGAGTATCGGATTTGAGATGGACTTGATCTGCAGATTTTCCGCCGCCGAGGATGCAGCAATGCGTTCGAAGTTTTAGATGTGTTAAAAGATGAATCTTTTAAACAATCGGAAGGCTTTACGGAAGACTCATTGTAGATCTCGACAATCCCACATGGGTTTCAAGGGACCAAGATGCCGCCATTGCCCGAGATCATGAGATGATCGCACGGATGGGCGCCAGGACCTCGCCGCTGGCAGATGGGAGTGGACGAGCCTTCCGTGAGTTTTATCGAGCGACGATCCGCTTCTGGATTTGATCGCGCTGGCTTTTGTTTCGAGGATTTTCGGTGACGATTTCGCCATTGACCGATTTTGACCCCAACAGTTAGCCCCCAGCTAGCTAGGAACCGTAGAGCCTGTCGGATCCTAGCTTGTATAGCCGCAGGGAAGGTGTTGAGACGTAATCGCTTGTCAAAATCGGGTAAATAGTGATTTTACCTCCTTTATATGGAGTAAGAAATCTTATTCTTACTTCATCACAAGGTTTTACTCTCTCTCTCAAGAATCCTTTCTCTCTTTAAGAACAATGTCTTCAAGATCCTCAAAGAGAAACTCTTCTTCCCATTCATCTCTCGGATGACTCTCCCGCCCATGTGACGGTGAAGCAGAGGAGTCGGTCGAGGAGGAAAAGAAGAATGCGATACCGAAGCCTTGTAGGTTCGCCCCGACACCGGAGATCCCTGTTCGAGGAGGCCTCGAGGCAGCTCGGTTTCTCGTGAAATATCTCAAGGTTCTTCGAGATTTTTACCAGGTTCCTGAAGGAGTCAAATTCGGATTCCCGCTGGTAACGAGTGCAAGGAATCCTCCGCAAGGTTTCTTTACATGTTACGGCTTTTACGCATCGCCGATGTGGTTCCCAATCCCTGGTGCCATTGTTCGCGCTTCACCGCCAACTTTTGATCAGCCAACTCAGCGCTCCTGCCTTGGAGAGTTGGTTTGGCGATTGATCGCTAGCTACTTAACTCGGATTGATCTTGGTCCCGATGATTTCGAAGGTCTTTGGGGCACTCGCCGACGGGAGTGACGGTTACTACTCCATGCTGCCTAAGAAGGATATGGGGCGGATTCGTGGGACTACTTCAATCCCAAATCGGGCAGGAGCGCTTCTTCGGCCCAAATAGATGGCGAAGTCTGTCGAGGAGAGCTGCCTCCATTTATTTCCGCGAGCATGGAACTTCAACCGAGGTAATAATGACGAAAACCCTGTTGTCTATCTCACCTTTCGAAGTGCGCGAAGTTTTAGTGAAAATTTTCGCTTTAGGGAACAACCCTACCGCAAGATTTGCCTGGTGACGCCTTTGTCAAGAGAGATCTTCTTCGTCAAAGGCCGTTTTTCTGGAAATCCTTCACCCTTGAACGGATCCGAGATGCGGTTAGGCTTTATCGGTCCCGAGGTCCTGTCCCGTCGTTCGACGACGAACCTGTCACCGCGGGTTCCTACTGAGGCGCAGACAGAGGTCTCGTAAGGGGAAGGAAATCGATGATGGGGAAGGCTCGAAATCCTTCACCGCAGAAAACCTAGTTTTGCTCCAACGGAAAAAGGCGGAGCCAGCGGTTTTCCACCTAACAACTTCTTTGATGGCCTTCCTCCGGAGTTTACTACTGACGAGTCGCTGGAGGATGAGGAGAAACAACGGGTTTTTGCCGAGGGCTCCCAACGTGTCAACGAGGTTTGGCCCTTCAACTTTTAACCTTTATGCTCAATCTGATATAAGCATGCTTGCTGATCTTGAGTTTTATGCAGGGACTAAGAGTGTTTAGCGAGGCGCTTGACTCGAAGCTCGCAAATCCAGGATTGCTAACTTCAAGACCACAGGCGAGAGCGGAGCTTTTCCGGTTCCGGACAAGAGGAAGGCACGAACGCTGGCAAGCTGAGCTTCACGCCGCTCTCGACGGGCGGAAAGGAGAGGAAGAAGGATGGTCGCATGGAGGTGGCAAGACGGGCGGAATCGCTTGCTGCTGAGTTTCAATGTTTTAAAGAAGCTCAGGAGTTTGTTGGTGATTTCCGCGAGTGCCGGGTTCGGTCAGAACCTTACAAGTCTCAACCCGGATTTCTCCTTCGATTCAGATTGCTGAAATGAAGGATTTCATGGCCGAAAGTGTGCTCATGCTGAGTCCTTGGTTCCTCCGTAGAAGAAAGAGTCCGAGACTATGGGAACCTATCGAGGTTTCCGAGGATACGTGGAGGCCGGAGTCGATGAGAACGCCGAGGATGGTGGGAATGCCGAGGCTGAATGAGGAAGTGGACCAGCCTGCTAGTTCATTTGGGATTTCCGATCCGATTTCTCAATGTTGACTTCCTTTTGTGAATTTTTTGGCCGGTGTGGCCGCTTTTAGTAATCCCGCGACCGCTGGAGGTTGCATTCTTATGTTTTGGGACTGGCCGCTGGTGGCTTTGAATCCCGCCGCTTTTGGGCTTTTATGAATATGAAAATTTGCGAGATTTCGCTTTTGTTTTGATTTATACTTTCGCCAAGTGTAGAGGGAAGGATGCGAGTAGTCACTTCAGATCCTAACTCTTTTTTGTCGCTGGTCCGTATGCTACTTTTAGCGAGCGCTTTTGTGTGTTTATAAGAGACATGTTTTGGGATCTCGTGATACGATACTATGTCGTGAGATGTCAAGATCCAGCAAGACTGGGTTTGTGGCAAGACCTAGGTTTACTCTCAGCTTTGAGGCTGTGCGATGACTGATCGGCTTTCGCTTTGCCTGTTAGTGATTTCTTCCTGATTCTTTTCGCTTAAAGTCCGCACTAGTCGGGCTTATATGACTTGTGTTAAAAGAATCGAAGCTATCTTCGAGTTTATCCGAGACGCTAAACCAAAATTTTGGTTTCTTTGTATAGCTATGATATCCTTTGTCGGATGTAAGAGGACCTTGTAGGTCTGACACGATTTTGTATTGAGTGAAACGCTTTATGAGCGTCCGTCAAATAATCGGGCGGAGTTATTTTAAGTCGCTGGTGGACTGTCTTTGCGGATAATACGAAGTTTTGTTATCTTTTAAGAAGTTGCGACGCCTCGCTTCTTTTGAAGATATGATTTTCGCTTTTCCGCCGCTGATGCTTAAGTGAGCATGAAAGATAGAAAGAATTTTATTAAAAATTTCGAGAAGTTAGAGTACATGTCGGATTTTTCGCTTTTGTGGGAGTATAGAGATACGCAGACCACCCCCTTTTGGTGAGGGGATAGCTGAACTCGCTGGTTCGACGAAGCTGCCTACGCATCTCTTTCGAGGATCAAGCCATCTCAGTTCTGATAGTTGCCGCAGACGCTTTTCTCCCGGCGCGCCGCCCGATCGTGCTGGTCGGATCAGTGGTTTGTGCGGGTCGAGCTGTCCGCTTTACGCGGTGGATTCTGAGGCTTTGTCGCCGCCTTGAATCGCTGTCGTTCGGATGATTCTGATCATCTTTCTTCGAAGCCGGAATGTTGTGTGATTCCTTTGCTCGCTTCGGTTGGCCGCAGGGCGTCCGATCTTTCGCAGTTGAACTCGCCAGGTAACAGAGTCTCGATTGTTCCGACTACCCCAGATGGCTGCGGTTCCGGCCGGAGTCGGAAACTTGATACCGAGGTGATATGTGGATGGTACTGCCTTCATGGAGTTGATCCAAGGGGTTCCCATGATGGCATTGTAGATGGCCGGGTTGTCGACTACTGCAAATCGACGATCTTTGTAACTTCCTTTGCCATGACTGGAGTTTAATTTTCCGAGGGTCATGGTAGACGCCCAAAACCCCGCCAAAGGTTTTGGCTCAGGGACGACTTCCCAAGTGGGATCTTCATCCTGTAGAGGGTGTCGTGGAAGATGACGCTTGACCGCTTCCTGTATCGACGAATGCGCCGACTTCGAGATCCTGATGACCAGGTCGATACCAAAGGATCGCGAGTGAGGTTTGTCGATTCGACGGTCTCGTTCCTCGAAGCGATTGTGTGGTTAGGAACATCGCTGTCCGGGAACCAGTTGGAACTGGTCTCGCTTCGCCGTAGGCTTTTATCGATGAGACAGAGTCTTGGTAGAACTGTGACCTCCGATGATCATGTTTACCCTCCGGGCGACTGCTTTGTTCCTTTGGTCGCCCCTGCCTTCCTCGCTTCCCATTGGTTTTCGGCCTGCGTCCTCGGAGACAGTTTTGTTAGTCTTGGGCGGTCGGAGTCCGTGAGCAAGTCCTTTATAACTTCGACCTTTGATAGTTCGCCGGTGAGGAGTTTTGCGGCGAGCCGGGCCGTGAACCTTGCAGTTCGCAGTGGAGTGACCTCGGTCTCGTGGAACTCGCAATAGGAGTTATCCTTGTACTGGTTCCTGGTCCAGGTGTTTCCGGAGGTTTTGCCTTGTTCGAAGTTGATGGCGAAGTTATGCCTTCCCCTTCGTGATGGACGATTTGTCGTTACGAGGGTTTCTTCGACGCGTTTTCTGCGGTCCGCGGTTTCGCGATAGAAGCTTCATCTCTTCTTCCATGATGATGAAGTCCCGTCGTGGAGAGTATCCTGGATTGTCCGCGCTTTTCCAGTAGTATCCACTTTCGAACTTCGACTTGTACCAGAGAGTTTTCCTCGTATGCCGACATTGTAACATTGTCGCTGATGCCTACTCGCCATCACCAGTTTGAACCTTCGCGATGAAGTCGCGAGTGACTCGCTCTCCTTCCTGAGCTAGACTCCATAGATCCACGCGGACGCTTCGTCCATGAACATGGAGTACTGTTTGAGAAACGCCGAGGCCAGTTACGGAAGCCTCCGGAGTTCCTTTGAGCCGGAGAACACTGACGCGCAGCACCTTTGAGGTGCTCGACGAAGAGAAGACAATGACCCGCGCCCCGTTTCGCTTCCCGAGTTTGCACCTACCCATTGCGCATCTGGAAGGACTGCGCGATTTAGATCCGCAAGACCGCCATGACCGGGATTTTGATCTTCCTGGGTCTGAGATGCGGTTTTGATCCGGAGTGGTGAATGGCATTTTCTCGCGGTTTCCTCGAAGTCTATCGATCTCGGGCGGAACTGGTCGCCTGATGGACGGTAATTTTACCGCCACTTCAGCCACGGCTTTTGAGAGATTCGAGATCATGGATCTCGCTATTGCTGGCGTATCCCAACCTGTCGACGCTGGTCGCGATAGATCCGAAGTTTGATCTTCCGCGAAGTTCTTCCGCTCCATCCAGTGAAGTTCTTCTTCCTCTTCTGTCATGGCCTATCGAAGGATACACCGCTCACGAACTATGGCTTCGGTTCTCCGTGATGTCGTCAGCGCCTTCATCGGAAGGGTCTGATCGGTCGCTGATATCTAGATCGACGCGCCGACGCCGCTTCTTGTTTCCGCTTCGGAGTGGAAGGTTCTGGATCGCTTGCTGTCCTTTCGGAGCCGCTTTCCTCGGGAGTGCTCTTCTTTTTCATGCTCGGGAGATCCGTCGAAGTTCCCCCGCCGCGCGTTTGGTGGATCCAAGGCAACTTGCTCCTCGCGCTTAAGGTATCGATCTGTTTTATGAGCGAGGTTATCAGCTTGTTGTTCCGGGCCTCGCCGGCGGAGGTAAACAGCTTCCTTCATTTGCCTGAGCGCCGTGTTTGTGATCAGAAGTGGATCAGCGGACGCAAGGCTCCAGCCGGAGTCAGCGCTGGCGCCGACGGTGTTCCGTCTAGCTGGCTGATCCTTGGTGGCGTCGGCTAACATGATCGAAGGTGCCATGGTGATAGATAGATCCGTAACCCTCCTTCTAGCCAAACCATGGGAACCGGAATTCACACCGCCAATTTCCGATAAAGATTTGTGGAGGAAAACCGAAGTTAACCCGATCTTCCTGAAGGTCCCGGATATCTGCTGCCGCATTACCTAAACAATCAAATAAAGTCAAAAATAGAAATCGTAAAAGTTGAGTTAAAGAGATCTTATTTCTGAATTCTCGTTGAGTGATACAACAAGAAAAGAAACCCCGTAAGGCTGTCGAGGAGTCCGCTAGTCTGGTTGCCTAAGTCTATCGTAGTTGAGTCGCAGCCGCTAGTGAAAACGTAAAAGAATGCTAAATCCTCTAAGTGCTAAGTGCTTGAAAGTTTGTGATCTGGTTTTTCCGCTCAAAGCTCTCCTTATATACTTCTTAAGACGGCGTCTATCTTCTCGGCTGAGTCGGGCTTTTCCATTTTCGTCCATCTTCGGGTTTATCGGAAACTTGACATTTATCTTCGGAAATCTTGACATTTATCTTCTGAAACTTGATATTTATCTTCGAAACTTGACATTTATCTCTTATATGAGGATAAAGATAAACCGTCATAGTTATCCTTCCTTTTCGGAAAATCGACGCGGCCGCTTTGGCCACGCTGGGCCGCTTAGCGCTTTTACGGTTTTTTCGAAGGACATCTTTGAAGGTTTCGTGTTTCAAGGAACCCACCTTGCTTAGTCGAGAAAGTGGCTTGTGAGTAACGTGATCATACCAAACTTTGTTGATTGATCCGAACAAGCTAAGATGGGATCGAACCGGCACGATAGGACCGACTTGACGAGGGCCGCTGGACCGGCGCCAGACCGACCTGGCGACGGGCCGCCGGGCGCTAAGCCGGGAGGCCGCTGGCCGCCCGCTGCTGCGGAGTGCCGCCGGGCGCCAGGCCAGCCTGTATCCGCTGCAGGCCGGGCCGGGCCAGCTCAAGCCCGCCCCGCTGCGGCCGCCGCCAGCTGGTGCCGCTGGCAGGTGGCCAGCCCGCCCCCGCGGCCGGGCGCCAGGCCGGGTGCCGCTGAGCCAGGCCAGCCCCCGTGGCCGCCGGGCGCCAGATCGGGTGCCGCTGGCGCCAGCCGCCTGTGTCCCGCTGCGCCGGTGCCAGCTGGTGCCGGGCGCCAGGCCAGCCCCGTCCCGGCCGGCCGCCAGGGTCGCCTGCCCCGCGCTATGCCGCTCGGTGCCGTGCCAGCCGCCTTACCGCTCGTGAGTTTTTCGTTGTTCGATCTTTCCTCGCCGTCGCATGGGAAATCTTTGAGTTTGGGAAGGTCTCTAGCCGTGATTTCGAGATAATCGTTTCTAACGAGATTCCGCGAGTATCGGATTTGAGATGGACTTGGATCTGCAGATTTTCCGTCAGGATGCAGCACGCGTTCGAAGTTTTAGATGTGTTAAAGATGAATCTTTAAACAATCGAAGGCTTTACGGAAGACTCATTGTAGATTTCGGACAATCCAGACATGGGTTTCAAGGGACCAAGATGCCGCCATTGCCCGAGATCATGAGATGATCGCACGGATGGGCGTGACCCTCGCCGTTGGTGCGGATGGGAGTGGACGAGCCTTCCGGAGTTTAATCGGCGACACCGCTTCTTGGATTTGATCATCGCTGGCTTTTCTTTCGAGGATTTTCGTGACGATTTCGCCATTGACCCATTTTGACCCCAACAATGGCTGGTTCTTTATGCTGATCAATTTTGACGCAAAAGGACTGGGTGGATGCGATGTCTTGCTGCGAACTCCTCGTGAGTCATTATCCTCACAGCATCGCACGGCACTCGACTCGCTGATGGCGCCATCGATGCTCGTCAAAGCTCGCCGATCGTCTCAATGTAGAGTCCATCGATCGATGGTCACTATCGATGTCGCCGACACCAATGTGACTCGCCGATACTCATGGAGCTTTCTACTTCAAATCTCCTTCTTGTAGCTTCTCATACTTCACCACTTGCCAGAAATCATCATCTATGATGGCATTCACGCGGGCGCTTTGTTGCTTCTTCACCTATCCCCTTGTTAAAGCTTCTTGCTTGACAACTTCTTCCGTCTGAACCAATTCGAAGTCTAAATTCTTCACATGAGTGCTCAAAGCTTCAAACTTTGTGTTCAGAGTTGGTGTGACAGCATCAATCTTTCCATTGAAATCATCATAGCTCGCTGGCCTTCAAGAACCTGTCAAGCATGGCTTCTATCTTGCTCTCCTGAGTTGGTAGTGGTGGATTCTTGTAAGATGAATCCTTTGTTGTTGTTGCTGTTGTAGTTGTTGTTAAAGCTTCGTGAATTCTGGTCAGTTACTTTTGTCCAAAGAAGTTCCTTCCTCCCTAGTTTCCGACCTCTGAAATCCAGTTCCACTGATGAAGTTCACATCCTCTTCTATGTTATCATCCTCTCATCTACAGCTTCTGCAACTTCTACTAAGCAAACTTGCTTCCTTAGCGTCTATGAACACTATCAGCTTTGATTTTACTTCATCCATCTGCTCCTTTCCAAAGAATGCTGCAGATTTTCCTGTCAAAATCAATGTTCTTGGTGTTGTTTGGATGCCGTTCTCTATAAGTGTCACAGCTTCCTCCTCGATTCCTGGTATTGAAGTTGCCTTCACTACTGTGTCCAGAGCTATCTGATATTATAGCGATGCCTCTAAAGAAAGTACTGAGTAATTGCACTTGGTTGAATCCATTATGTGGACAATCTGTGGTATGACTTGAATGATTTAGGAATTCTTGAATGACTCTCCGTGTTCCTGAGTAAATGTAGCAATTTTGCTCCTCAAGTCTTCACAAGAGCGCCATCTGGAAAAATCTTGTAATTTGGTGAAGACTTGGGCTTTAAGTCTCGGTTGGAACCATTCTGTCTTCTGCTGATTCGGTATCGATCAATGTCACAATGTGCATCGATCGATTAAAATATTGATACGCCGACCTTTGATATTAATGTCGATCGATAACACAGTGTGTGCATTGATCGATTGTTGACTTGAATATCGACCCTGGTCTGGTTTGATGGTCAGCTCGGATGAAATCTCTACTAAACTCTAAAATGCTCCAAAATTATCACTTTACTCCAAAATGCTGCTGAACCTGAAAACATACCTAATAGACTCCAAGACATAATATATATCTTATGGTATATCACAATCCTCTAAATAGCTTATCGCTTCTAGCCTTCCATATGTACCATATTATCCAGATAAGGGTCCCGCCTAACTCAGGCTCATCAATGTTGTTCTTCCTCCAGAAAGATAGTCAATATTTGCATAAAACTCAGAACTGAAAGATGCGGACTTGTTGGAGTTTCTGAAAAGGACCAGACTTGTAGAGCTGGCGGGAATTCAAAGAATGCGTGTAACAGATTCTTCCTGGTTCTCCACATCGTGGAGAGTAGTTATCACATCTCATATTCCACCTTATGAGATTTCTCACTGCTACATGATCCGCTATCAATTGCCATATAAGATGACAAATCTTTTGAGACTTTATCTTCCAAGCAAAGGCTTAAAGTTTAGTTATACTAGGTTCCAAGACTTTTCTTCCTCACCCTTCAATAGGTTCCGAGTAACCCAATATCCTGATTTGACAAGATATTGTTCATTCGTGTAATTCTAGCAGAATGTAATGGCGATGAGTTGTGCTAGTGGCCAAACTCCTAATGAGAGGTGTATCAGCAGGGCAATATAATTCTCCAAGAGCTCCAACATCCCACTTTGTTTCTCTATTAATTAGGTCGCTAACTCTTATGTTCGATGCAGAACCGAGGCTAAAGGTTGAGCCGGCCTAGCTGGTGTTGTAGGGATCCAGGGATCCTCCCACACCTTGACCTCGTGATCCTGAATGTACTTTCTGTCGAATCCCCAAAAGCAGTAGTTTTCGTGCTGAAATGCTGGTCCACACATATGATGGGCTGCTTACTGAGATTGTTCGTAAAGCTAAGTCAATCTAGTATCTTTCCCTCAAAACTCGAGTGACTAAAGAATCAGAGTATTGAACTAGTCTCCATAGTTGTTTTTCTAGTAAATCCAAATTAAACTCATGAATCATACGGAAGCCAATTCCGCCCTCATCCCTTGATAAGCAAAACTTTTTCCATTTTTCCCAATGGATTCTCGCTTGGGGATTAACTCCACCAGAATTAGGCAATGGCACTTGCGAGGTTTTTACATATTTCTAATGGAAGCAAGAAACGAGACATAACGTGAAGTCGGTAGAGCTAGCAAGATAGATTTTATCAAAACCTCTTTCCTCCTTTTGATAGCCATCTACCCGCCCAACAATTTACTCGATGCAACAATTTGTCCTTAGAAAAGCAAAGAGTTTGCATTTGGATCCGCTGATGTCTTCTGGAATTCCTAGGTATGTACCCATTCCTCCTTCATTCGGATACCAAGTGTATCTTTAATATGTTGTCTAATTGTTGCATTGATTATCATACCAAAGAGTATAGAGGATTTGTAAAAGTTTATACATTGGCATGATGTTTGTCCATATTTCCTGACTACTTTCATCACTTCTTCACATTTACGGGCTCTTTACAGGAGAAAAGGCTATCATCAGCAAAGAGAAGGTGAGATACCGAGGGACACGCGTGTGTACCACGATTCCCGCTATCTTCCCTTGATTCTCTACATGATTAAGAAGGCTAACGAACGCTTCCGTGCATAGAGTAAAGATGAAAGGAGACAAAAAATCTCCTTGACATAGATCTCTCTCCGGTACAATATTTCCCCTGGGTTGAGCATTCATAAGAACTTTATATTTGACCGAAAGTGATACATCGATTCCGTAATCCAGATTTCTAAGAAACCCATCTTTCGTGATGAGCTTCAACGAATGACCACTCCATTCTATCATACGCTTTACTCATATCCGCCTTAATGGCCATTCTTTTATTCCGCCGGCTTAGTTCTCGTGGCATGGAACAACATTTTGAGCTATCATGATATTATCCGATATCCGTCTTCCGTAAACAAAGGCACCGGATTTCTGAAATTCTATCCGTAGCACATTCTTTAATCTCTGGCATAAGACCTAGAGATTATCTTGTAGCTAACATTGCACAAGCTAATTGGTCAAACTAAGACATCTCTGGGCCTAGTAGCCTTTGGAATGAGACAAATATTTGTATCATTCAATCCACTTGGCATCGTCTCATCTAAGGAATTTATTAACCATAAGAGTTAAATCTTCCTTGACAATATCCCATAATTTTGATATAAAAGCGTTGTCATCCCATCTGGTCCTGAGCCTTCCTGATGCATAGCAAATAGTGCTAATTGACCTCCCATTTTGTGACCGAGCGTGAGGTCATTATTTATTGGCTTCAGAGTTGTTGGGAAAGCTCGTGATAGCATAGCTATGTCTTATAGCAATGGCTACTAGTCCTTCCTCATCCTCAAAATTCCGAAGTTTGAGTAATCTTATTTCTTGTCCCTATTGTTATTTATATTCCTCTTGTTTTGTATACAAATATACAGAGCTGGGCTAGTGGACAAACAAATGAAACATTTGAATGGAACCCCATTTTAGGGGCCCTCAATTTTTCTAATTTATTCTTTTTTTGGTAAAATGTAAAGATATTATAACCAATTTATTTATTTATTAATATATATATAGTGATATAATTGCACATAAACTACTAAATACAAAATATAACGGAAGTGGTTGATTGAATTGTAAGAGCTGACTTTATTTTTAATTACAACCCTTAAAATTACCAATTATGTTTTACAATGGTTTTTAAAGTTATAACCAAAAAATAAATAAAATAAATGGCTATAAAAACCTTATTTTCTAAAACAACATTTTTTAGCTATAAAAAATATTGATGTAGCAATAAATTTTAAAGTTATATCACTTACAGCCAAATTAAAAAAAATTCTACTGACAAAATTCAATAGTAAATTTTCTACAATTAAAGCCCCCAAACCAGTCATCTCAATTATGAATTGTTTTATTTCTGAGACTTAAAAATAAAATATTTTTAAAAATAATTTTATGATAATTTTATTTTTAAATTAATTAATAATTAATTAATTTATAAAATATATTTTTATGTTACTAAACTCTCATTTGATAATGAAAAACTAAAATTAACTAAAATAACTTAATAAAATTCTAAGACATTTAAATAAATATTTTATTTCGAATAGGCCCCTATGAATTGTTTTAGTTCTGGGACTTAAAATAAAATATTTTTAAAATAATGTTATGATAATTTTATTTTTTTAACTAAATAATTTATAAAAATATATTTTTATGTTACTAAACTCTCATTTGATAATGAAAAACTAAAATTAACTAAAATAACTTAATAAAATTCTAAAACATTTAAACAAATATTTTATTTCAATAGGCCCCTCAAATCTCTCGACCGGTTCTTCAAGTATACATATGCCATATGAAACTGATGTAAAAAAGAAAAATATAATTACTATTATTTAGTAAAAATTAAATTAAATTCAATATCTTAATAACTACGTTTTTTAATAAAACAATAATGATATTGTATATTTTCAATTATTAAATTTTATCTTTGTAATCAATAATTGATGTGAGAGTGACACATAAAATTGAATCTTAAAATAATATTATGCAAATTAGATTTTACGTAGTGCTTAGAATTTTTAATAACAATAAATGATACTTACAGTTATTATTTGCCTAAATAAATATTTTTGTTTCTTGTTAGTTTGCTAATTAACTCTAGTGAATGGCTTTTCGAATCTGGAGAAATTGGAGAGTTCTTCATAAGTGATGCATGTTATGACTTTAGGCCCATGTCAAACTACACTATGTGTGTTGGAAAGTTCCACTCCTAATTGAAGCCCAGACCCATTACTACAAATCCATCTGGCCAGGGTGCGTGGATTTGAACTTGATGTCAGCTGGCAACCACCACGGCACCACTGGTCCACTAGCCAATGACGGGTGTACTGATCGGATGGAACATGATCATTTTCAGGTAACCGGTCTTAGAATATCTCGTGTTATACCCCTTAGAAAAGAATTGTTCAAAATGAAAAGGATTAGGTCATAGTCTTAATATTCCAAAAATAAAAATAATTGTTCTAAAAAATGGGTCATAATTTCATTTGTCAATTTCACTGTTGAATTTTCATGAGATGGTAATCTAGGATGAGAAAATTTTATAACTCTTCCCGATGGGTGCCAATCGATAGTAATCTATATGACTCGAATCAGCTTCATTTAACTCGCTTGATTTTTCAGACATGTGATGTTGCTACCTTCTACTAGAATGACATTGATAAAGTGTGTTGGCTAGTATTTGAACTTTCAGGAGCAATCTCTCATATCTTTTCATAGTCTTAACAATCTATTGAACTTGAATATCTAATTTCTTGACATGAGTGTTTGAAGTTTAAATTTTCCATTCAACTTAGTACACATGACTCAATCTTTTTCTGAACTCTACTCAATCTTTTACTGAACTCTACACTCATCGCCTGTTGACCTGATAAAATCTTATACCCTACAAAATCTTACTATTCAGCATAGATTCCATGATGTTCTTTGAAGTAGCTTCATAAGGACTCTGATAAGTAAGCTTCATAGCTTTTAAAGCTGATGTTATCCTGAAAAGGTTTATGAGATTAGAACCTTTGATTGTAGCTCTGATAACCAGCTCCGTTGATGTAGTTCACATCCTTCTCCTCGGCCTGCTCCACTATCTTGTGAACAGAATCAAACTTGGCATTGACCTCAGCAATCTCATAACCATCCATTCCAGCTGATTACATCATGTCTAATTTTGTGTTCTTCGTACTGTTGCTAGAAACCAAGTTCTCAATTAGTTTACGCACCTCTTCTGGACTTCTAGTAAGTCATTTGATATTTCCAATCTATGCCCATGTACAAGATTCCTAGCAGTTGAGCCTCAGTAAAGCCATGGTGTGAACAAACTTTATGGTAAGTTTTGAATCTAACCAAGATGTCATGAATGTTTATGTAGGTCCTTGAGAGAATGTAGTGATTTTATATCATAGCTCATCAGACCTTGCATCATCAAAGAAATTGTTTACAAACGCATTCTTCATGTTATTCCATATATAGAGAGATCCTGGCGGTAGCTAATTCAACCAATAAGATGCATTCCCAGAGAAAGAATATTCGAAGAATTTATAGAAAATATAGTTTTCAGAGGGCTTGATGCTTGACACTAGATCCTCGAACTTCTCAAGATGGTCCATAAGATATTTACGAAGAAGACGATCAAAAAGGTACTGACCCAAAAAAGAAAAATATGCAAGTTTCAGCTCAAAATCATTCTTCCGGAAGGTTAAATCGCAGACCTATTTGTATAGAACTTATCAGCACTTTGTAATTTCTCATTGGTCTCTGTCGAACAGCTCCAACATTCTCTGCATGTACTATTTCATCAGGAATCACATTCCCATCATATATGATATCAAATAAAAAATTTAAAGAATCATGTGGCTGATATTAGATATATTGGTATTTTGTTTTAAATTTACTCAGTTTACGTGAATCGAATAGTGTGTTTGGTTTATTTATTTTTTTCCTTTTATTCTTTTGCATTTCCATTTTTTCTACGTATGTATGTACTTTAAAACTCAAAAAATTATATAAAATTCTTTTTTAAAAAAATTGTTTAGGATATCCTATAATGTTAGACCGGCATGCATGTATAGATCAAAGCATTGGTTAATCTAGAAATTAATTATTTTATGTCTCTAATAACTTAATATTCTTTGTACTCAGACAAATTTCTAAAGCCAATACATATCTGTACCTAGTTGCAAATGCTGTACATCGTTAATCTACATATTTTAAAGAAAAAATCTTGTAGTCAACCTGATTACTTAAGCAGATCTAGATCCATTCAGGGCCGGTTTAATACTATAACAGGCTCTAGGCAAATTTTTTGACCTTTTAAAATTTCTGTTTATTTAATGCTTTAAATACTTTTTTGTTTTGAAAATTTAATCACTAATATTATGACAAAATAAAATTATATACACATAAAACATTTTGGTCCGTTTCAAATTTATTTATCAAAATTTTATATTTTCTATATAAAATAAGTATTTATAAAAAAAAACTAGGCCCTTAACTATTAACTAGATTTTGATCCACGCAGCTGGTGTATTTTTTCAAAAATATATTGCTATTTATTTTTTCATGTCAATATTAAGGCTGGGTAAAACCGAATATGAAGAACCAAACTGATCCCGATCCAAAAAAGCAGTAACAAACCCGAACTAAATTGATTAAATATCCAAATTTTCAAAATTTTGGTATTTAGAGAACCAAAACCTAATCTGATCCGAACTAAAGTATTTAGGTAATTCGATTGTATCCAAAATAGATTTATATATTTATATATATTAATTACTTTTAGATTTAATGTATATAAAAACATCCACAATATGTATGATATTTTAAGTTGGATTAACTACTTAGAAATATATACAAATAGTCAAAAGTAAATATCTAAAATAGTTAAAGTATACTCAAAACACCAAACATACTTAAAATAATTACTGATTTATCTATCCAAATATTTAAACCAAACTCATTTATATGATAAGTTTAGGTATTCTCATATGTTATTCAAATTTATATGTAATATATTATTTTGTTATTAGATCTTGAGAAAATTAAAGTATATAATGAATTTAAAAAATTAAAAAAATTTAAATGGGTTATTCAACCAACCGAACCCAAGAAAGATCCAATCAACCCAAACCAAAATTTAGAAATATCCTAATAGGACTGAAATCTTTGACCAAAACCAAACCCAAACACACCCGGACCGAACCGAATGGGTACCAACGTCGAACCCCTAATCACTATTATATATCATATATGTGTCATCATATAATTAATCGTATTTTATAAGTAAGCATATAATTAATAATATTTTATAATGCACCATCATATAAATAATCATATATATTATATTTTTAAAATTAATGTGAAATATAAAAGCATAATTGAAGTTGGTATATGAAATTGGACTTTGTATTGTATTTTCTTATATATATTGAAAACATTTATTTAATAATGGTTATTGGAAAATATTTGAGTAAAATCAATTTTGAATATATGTATAGTTTTGAATCATTTTATATAAATCAACTTTAAATTATTATTTTGATTTGAAATATGTATATAAAATTTAAATTTTTTATATGATTATTAAAAAAGATATTTTAGATAATAGACTTCCAAATTTTCTTAATAACATAAATTCATTACTTTTTTTTAATATACTACTATTCATGTTTCCAAACAAACCTCTTTTAAAAACTGTTATCTAAGTTTCCAAACAAATCTCTTTTAAAACTGTTATCCAAATTTCCAAACAAACCTATTTTTAAAGTCTGCTATTCACATTGCCAAAAAAAAAATCAAAAGGTACTTCTACTTTAATAAGATAGATATTTTGATTTGAAATATGATATAAAATTTAAATTTTGTTTTATGATTATTTAAAAAAATATATATATTTTAGATAATAGATTTCCAAATTTTCTTAATAACATAAATTCATTACTTTTTCTTAATGTACTACTATTCATGTTTACAAACAAATCTCTTTTTAAAAACTATTGTCCAAGTTTCCAAACAAACCTCTTTTATAAAATTGTTATCCAAATTTCCAAACAAACCTATTTTTAAAGTCTCATATTCATATTGCAAAGAAATCAAAAGATACTTCTACTTTAATAAGATAGATATGGGTCGACGATCACACCGTTTGTCCCATCTAATTAACCGGCCCTGGATCCATTCTTAACTAGCTAAACTCAATATCTATCTATTATTATAAAGTTAAGTTTCTTCTCTCCCTAGGATGTCCACATAGGATGCCACATCACTAATTCAGATCTTTCTAGCTTGACACGTGGTTAGTTTTTTTCTTCATTTTGTTCATCTTTTGATTGGGCTTAACTTGGGCTTACATGTTTGTTTGCGTTATATATGTTTCTTCGATTGCTTTGTTGGCCCATAAAGATTTAGGTTTTAGATGTCTCACCATCGTCGCAGTCTGATGTTTTTACCTTTCTCTCAGTTTACGAAACGCCGTCGACACTCTCCCGTTGGCGTTCAGTCGCTACCCTAAATACTCTGGTGCACCTTCTTCTATGAGACACCTTCCAATTTAAGTGTTTATTATTCTGAGCTCTCTTTAAATCAACTGGGTGGCTGTTTTTATCTTCTCATCATATCATATTTAGTGGCATCCAAAACGAACTAGGATGTGTTTTGAGAAGCGACTGGAGGTGGTGGAGGTAGAGGCCAAGGTGTCGTCACATAGGACATAAAGGTGGTGGAGCTCTAATTGTTGTGCGTAAAAGTGGGATTTAAATTGGAATAAATGTTTTTTGCAGTTTCTGATCATCACATGAACATTATTGCTCAGACTTACGCAAGGATCTTTCTCTGTGTTCCCATTTGAATCAGAGGTTTAAGTCTGCGATGAGTGTACGATTGAGCTAAGAGGTATTGGTGGTTATTGACTAATCACACGACCGGAAACAGTATAAGCTAAAGGCGATCGGTAACGGTGGACTGGTAATGCTGGTGATATCTTTTCTTATGCGAGGAAGATGGTAATGATTCTATCTTAACTCTTCACATTCAGTTTGATGTGTTCACAAATTCCCTCTCTTGACTTTCTTTGTTGTTTGTTGTTTATCTACTCAAATCTATCTCTTTTCAAGGATTGAGAATATAGCTGCATTTTGTCATGTCGCAGCGCCTGCTCAAAGCTTCTTAAGTTGATACAAATCAAAGTAAACATTTGTAGTCAGCGGGTCCTTTGTCCTATATTTTCATAACGTCCATTTGACTCAATCTATTTTTTCGTCATGGATATCACTTATGCAGTTTAAAAATAACATATATGGTTATAACATGCATTGAAAAGGCGTTAAATGGATTTTTGAAAAGTTGAATCAATTACAAAAGCTGCTAAAAGGTGTGATGCAGATTGGAAACTGCAGAGTTTATTGGAAGAACAAATCAAAGTTATAAATTATAATTGATATTTACCATTAAGGGTTTTTGCACACACAAGAGTTCAGAAAAGAACATACGAAAAGGTAGCCAAAGATAACTGGCACAGGACATAAACTTGCAAGTGTTTGCATCTATGTTCATCGTAATAACTATATATAGAAGACCTAAATGGACGATGGCCTTAATGAGAAAACACCCTGAAACACTGACACTACTAGAACATGCACATTTAGAAATCCAGTTGACAGAGTAGCGGGTATAAGATAGTTTCACCAATTTAAGCATAAAGAAAAGTAGTTAAATGCAAAGGTTTAAAATTTCAAGACAATGCAAAATCTTTTTCTGGACCAGATGACCAAGACTGCGTAACCATTAATTCTAAAATGACCTTAAAGCCAGACACTAGCATCCACTCGAATGTAATGAAATTGGCTTAGAAATAGAAGATAGCACAGTTAACAACAAAGGAGAAAAAGAAGAGCCAAAGATGAAATGAATTAACTAAGAAAGAGTCGACAAGAAAAAGAATTAACTAAGAAAGACAAGGAGTATAGAATTAATGGCCGTGCCGGTCTAATGAGCAGCATCGGTTGTAGGTTGTAGGCGATAGCAAACCCAAAAAAAATGGCATGGGCAAAAAGAAAGGAGAGCAATCAAAAGTGAGACGTGTTCTTATGGCTTAAAAACAAGAGTTTTTTAAACACCATTCGTATTATGATAAGTTGATAACTATAATTTTCAAAAAAAAAAAGTTGATAACTACTCGAATATTTTGTGTTCTCGAATATCGTCAAATTTTTAGCTATATAACTATACTATATATTATTACGTCTCTCTTTAAGAATTTTAACACTTTGAACATCCATTACATTTTGCTTACAAAAACCTATTTTCCCGTATGTATATAATAACATAAATTGAACACAAATTATATCTATGATCGACTTGGCAATTTCCTTTATGTATAGAATGCTTACCGAACAAATAGTTTGTAATAATATAAAAATTAACATATAAATATATAACTTTTATTTGTTTGTAGTTTAACTCCAGGAAGTGATGGATGTTGATAATCGTAACAATTATATTAGAAAATTTAGTCAATCCAAATGAAACATACTTTGAATATTTTACAACAATGAATTCAACAAAAAAAAACTAATCTAATTTTTTTTTAAACAACCACAAATAAAACTATTTAATACAATTAGACTGAGATAAATTTCACACGTGAATGAGAGTCTAATTAAGTCTGACAAAGTATCAACATGAAACCCCACTCTTGGTTTACTTTAATTAATTATCACCGGAAACATCGTAAACCGGATTGATTTCTTTAAGTAACTTTAATTCATGTGTTGCTTGCATCGATACGTTACTTCTTGCGCTCGCAAACAAAAACAAATAGGGCCCAAAAAAGTAGATAAATTCATAATATTAATGATATATAAAAATGATGAGAGATAGGGCCTAATGAGAGATAGATAAAAATGAATTTCTCCATTTACACGATCTTATGTCTATACAAAGAGTGGGAATTGTAACAACAAAAATAACTGAGAGTAACTATTAAATAAAAATGGAACGTAACAATAATAGAGTAAAATAACATTTAAAAAAAAAAATCAGTTGCGGCATAACACATTTTTTTCTTCACATAGCAAGAAGAATAAAATAAATAATTTTATTCTGTTTAAACATTTACTAGCGAAAAAGTTATTGATGTATTTATAGGTTATTGATATATTTATAGGTCTTTTCATAAGAATAAACACTTGAACTGCGAAAAAGGTTATTGATATATTTATAGTAATTTTATAGTCTCTGGTATTTCGATCCGGTCCTGAATTTAATAATAACAATTAACATATCGAGAGGCATGACAAGTTCGGTGTGTTCTGCTCTTCCAGAAAGGCTACGAGATGCGACAATACAGTATTAGTATATGAGGATCACCATCTTACCGAAGTAGATATCGATCCTCTTATATCCTAGTCTTTTAAGTTGTTGTCTTCCTCTGATTTAGTTATGTTGTTTCAACAACCAAACTAGTAAGATTATGAAGTATCCTCCCAAGCTTAACAACAATTCAACTGCAACCTATATTCACCAAATCGTCACCCTCATCCTTAACCATCGATTTGTCCCTTAACCGATAAAATGTGAGAAAAGTGGGTGGGCTAATAAAGTTAACGAAAGGACAAAAAGAAAAGCAAGACACGGAGAAGTGTATAAAGAAACGAAACAAAACAAAACAAAACCCACTTGTGTAGCCCCTATCTCGAACCATGTACATCATGACATTATCTCACCAGTCACCTCCTCTTCTTTGCTTGTTCTATTTCTATATTCATATCTCTGTTTAATTGTATATGCTATATTCCCATATGTATTTTGATTTTGAGAAATGGTTACAAGTCGGTTAATTAAGCAGAACTTACAGAAATTATATATTTTAATTAGATGTAAATATATATTTCATAAAAACTAACAAAGTTCGTGAATTCAGTTATTTATTAAAATCAAATATAAATATGCATTTAGAGTATTTTGGAAGTTTTGTTTGTAAATGTTTATTTCAAGAAAAATAACTTGAAAAGTTATTCAAATAAAAAAGATTTTTTCTTATTTGGTTAAAAGTAAAAGTAACTAATCAATTTATTAAAAAACTAAACAGTTTGTTGATTTCTTTATATTCGATTTGTTGATTTTTTCATACCAACAAAAAAAGGAAAAAGCGTGCTGACGTTGAAAACAGAAGTTTCGTAGATAAGTTAAAATAAAAAATGTGTTCCGTCGGTTTTTTTAGAAGTGAGATTATTAATTTAAAAGCGTCATCATCAAATAAATACTCTAGCAAATAAAAGGTTATCTGTTATGATTTGAGAGAATGTTTGAGAGAAAGTGTTGTGTATATTTCT
>JAEACV010000341.1:0-49591 GCA_016432835.1 Brassica nigra | reverse complement strand
TCGGATTTGAAAATGGCATAAATCCCACATCTGAACTCCGCTTTGAGCTGATTCTTCGAGGAGCTCCAAATTGAGTTGAGCACGTTCTCCAAGTAATTTCATTCGTATGTCGTGGTTTGGAATATATGAGTCAAACAATGAACATATATCATTGCGCTTCCCATGATCAAGCCATGCATGTTTGTTTTGCTGTCCGCTATCCAGCACATCATTCCTTCCTCTTCAAAAGATTTGTCCTCAAATCTGAAACATTAAAAGGAAAAGGGGTATAAGCACATGAATCATAATCAACACATTGCTTACCTTGAGTTTGGTCCGCCTTGAATGGAAGAAGACCTTTCTCTTTCGATGATCATGGATTTGTTCTTCATCTAGCACCTCCATTGGTTCATGTGTGAAGTCATCAAAAATTGTCAATGGGACTGAAAGTTCTTCCCTTTCTGGCTTGGTTTCAACATTGTCATTCTCCAAACTTGATGCGGAGAAGGTTCGTCCTAACACTACCATCGTGACCTTCACCAAAGGTTGATACACCCAAAACGGGATGAAGGCTTTGGCCGGTGTTTGATATGAACCGAGAAGGCAATTGGCACTTCCGAACTGGGATGGAATGAATGGATCGTCCGAGATGCGGAATGGCTCTTGATATACCACGCTTAAGGCTAACCACCTAAGAAAGGATGATTGTGTGTTGGCTAACCACCAAGGAACACACAAAGATGATTGGCTAACCACCAAATCAACAAGCCGGTTCAAACCGATGAACTAGCTAAGAACTCTCTCACTCAGAGAAAAGAAGAACGAAAATGAAACCCAAAAACTCTCTGATTTTATTCTTGGACTGAAGTTACATATACTCAAATGAGTCAAAGAAAGACATAAATAATTGTGGAAAACTAGAAGCATAAAAACACAAACAAAGACTATGACTTTTATGGAAAACCGAAATGTGGACTATGACTTTTGACCAGAGTTTGAATGCCTCTTTCCTAGGCACGACTTTGACTCCTTTTGTTGATATTTCTTGATGCAAATGGGAAGGAAACCATCACCAAAGGCCTGGTCGAATTTGGTGTAAAACCGATCCAAATTGAATTTGTTATGAATTTTTTCGGCTGAAAAGGTCCATTTCGCCCAGCAACTAAACTAGCTCCATCTTCAGTGTCACTTAGCTCATTCAGCTCCAAGCTAGTGTCACTTAGCTCAATAAGCTCATCCAGCTCATCAACTCTCACTTCAGCTGGTTTCAGCTCATGCACACTCTCTTCGGGATGGTTCCATGTACTGATCCATGGACTGGGTTCATCATTCCCTCCTTCTTCAAAAAGATTTGTCCTCAAATCTTGAGTTTGATCTGGTTTGTGAACTGGCAAAAGCTCTTCCTTTTCTGGCTCGGTTTCAAGGTTCTCATTCTCCAAAGTCACCAACGGTTTTTGCTTTTGACACTTGTTAGCATAATGACCGATCCTATGGCATTTGAAGCACCTGGTAAAATGAGCTTTGCTTGTGGTTTTCACAGCTTTGCTTTTATCAGAAGAAATCTCATTAGTTTTCAAATCAGAATTTAAAAGATAAGAAGACTTACATTGTTGTTTTGATGCCAAGAAGTGTTGGTGTTTCCTTCCTTTTGAGCTTGTCGGATAGCATGAATTGCCTTATGCAACATCTTCTCCAAGCTGGCATAAGTCTGAAGCTCATTCTGATCAAACACATCACGGTTGCTTCTCTTGGCTTTAGTGAAGGGACGATCACCACTTCTGATTCTCTTCTCATCATCATCGAACCTGTTTTGCCTCTTCCTTTGGTTTCTTTGTTTCTGCACAAAATCAAACCCATTAGAAGCAAACTGTTTCTTATTTCCAAAAATCATTTGCTCTTTTTCTAACACAGTTTTAAAAGGGAAGTAAACGTCTTGTTGTGGTTTTGATTTCTTGAGAAGTCCAAACATCCTGAAAAACACTTAACAAAAGAGTTAGCAAATAAAATCCCTCACACTAGTGTTTAGCTCACGATTTTTAGGTGATCACTCGGAGTTCTTTTCACTGGTTCAAAGGATGATAGCAGTCAAAATTCAGCAATCAAAACCCGAAAGCAACAATGGTAAGAAATAGATAGAGAGAAAAGAGAATTTTTTGTGAAATCCGCTTTAACCACCCCAAGGCTGGATTTCTCTTCAGCCAGCAGGATTACTCTTCCACCACCTAGCCAAAAAATCAAATCTTTTTTTTTGAATTTTTTTTCGTTTTTGTTTTTTTTTTATGGCCTAGGTAAGAAGGTGGCCCGGATTTAAGATAGAAAGAAGAAGAAGTATTTATAAGAAGATGAAAAGATAGAAACAAACCAGCCAAAGTGGCTCTGATACCAAATAAGTTGATACGCCCAAAACGGGATGAAGGCTTTGGCCGGGTGTTTGATATGAATTGAGAAGGCAATTGACACTTCCGGAACTGGGATGGAATGAATGGATCGTCAAGCGGTGCGGAATGGCTCTTGATATACCACGTTCTTAAGGCTAACCACCTAAGAAAGGATGATTGTGTGTTGGCTAACCACCAAGGAACACACAAAGATGATTGGCTAACCACCAAATCAACAAGCCGGTTCAAACCGATGAACTAGCTAAGAACTCTCTCTCACTCAGAGAAAAGAAGAACGAAAATGAAACTCAAAAACTCTCTGATTTTATTCATGGACTGAAGTTACATATTTATACTCAAATGAGTCAAAGAAAGATATAAATAATTGTGGAAAACTAGAAGCATAAAAAACACAAACAAAGACTAAGACTTTTATGGAAAACCGAAATGTGGACTATGACTTTTGACCAGAGTTTGAATGCCTCTTTCCTAGGCACGACTTTGACTCCTTTTGTTGATATTTCTTGATGCAAATGGGCAGGAGACCATCAGCAAAGGCTTGGTCGAATTTGGTGTAAAACAGACTCAAATTGAATTTGTTATGAATTTTTGGGCTGAAAAGGCCCATTTCGCCCAGCAACTAAACCAGCTACATCTTCAGTGTCACTTAGCTCATTCAGCTCCAAGCTAGTGTCACTTAGCTCACTAAGCTCATCCAGCTCATCAACTCTCACTTCAGCTGGTTTCAGCTCATGCACACTCTCTTCAGATGATCCATGTACTGATCCATGGACTGGGCGATCATTCCTTCCTTCTTCAAAAGATTTGTCCTCAAATCTGAAACATTAAAAGGAAAAGGATTATAAGCAAAAGAACCATAATCAGAACATTGCTCACCTTGAGTTTGATCCGGTTTGTGAACTAGCAAAGCTCTTCCTTTTCTGGTTCGGTTTTAAGGTTCTCATTCTCCAAAGTCACCAACGGTTTTGCTTTTGACACTTGTTAGCATAATGACCGATCCTATGGCATTTGAAGCACCTGGTAGAATGAGCTTTGCTTGTGGGTTTCACAGCTTTGCTTTTATCAAAAGAAATCTCATTAGTTTTCAAATCAGAATTTGAAAGATAAAAAGACTTACATTGTTGTTTTGATGCTAAAGAAGTGTTGGTGTTTCCCTTCCTTTTGAGTTGCCGAATAGCATGAATTGCCTTATGCAACATCTTCTCCAAACTAGCATAAGTCTGAAGCTCTTTCGATCAAGTATATCATAGTTGCTTCTCTTGGCTTTGGTGAAGGGACGGTCACCACTTCTGATCCACTTCTCATCGTTCGACCTGTTTTGTCTCTTCCTTTGTTCCTGCACAAAATCAGATTTATTAGAAACAAACTGTCTCTTATCAAAAATCAATTGCTTCTTTTCAACAACAGTTTTAAAAGGAAAGTAGACATCATCTTGTAGTGGTTTTGATTTCTTGAGAAGTCCAAACATCCTGAAACACTTAACAAAGTTAGCAAATAAAAATCCTCACACACTCAAAGTGTTTAGCTCACGATTTTAGATGGTCACTCAGAGTTCTTTCACTGGTTCAAAGAATGATAGGCAGTCAAAATTCAGCAATAAAAAAAATAAACTTTGTGGAAAAAGAAAAGAGAAAGAAAGATGAAGAGATTTTTTTTTTGTGTGGATCCGCCTTAACTGTCCTAAGGCCGGATTTCTCCTCGCAGCAGGCTTTTTCTACCACCCCGGATTTCTCTTCAGAAGTGATTCAAGCCAAAACTTTTACCCTTTTATCGATTTTTTTAAATGGCGATCACAAGGAGTAAAGGAACAGCCCGGATCCAAAAAGAAATAAGAAAAGAAAACGATGAAGAGATGAGAAGATGAAAAGAAGATAGAAAACAAACCAGCCAAAGTGGCTCTGATACCAAGTTGATACCCAAAACGGGATGAAGGCTTTGGCGGGTGTTTGATATGAACCGAGAAGGCAATTGACACTTCCGAACTGGGATGGAATGAATGGATCGTCAAGCTGCGCGGAATGGCTCTTGATATACCACGTTCTTAAGGCTAACCACCTAAGAAAGGATGATTGTGTGTTGGCTAACCACCAAGGAACACACAAAGATGATTGGCTAACCACCAAATCAACAAGCCGGTTCAAACCGATGAACTAGCTAAGAACTCTCTCTCACTCAGAGAAAAGAAGAACGAAAATGAAACTCAAAAACTCTCTGATTTTATTCATGGACTGAAGTTACATATTTATACTCAAATGAGTCAAAGAAAGATATAAATAATTGTGGAAAACTAGAAGCATAAAAAACACAAACAAAGACTAAGACTTTTTATGGAAAACCGAAATGTGGACTATGACTTTGACCAGAGTTTGAATGCCTCTTTCCTAGGCACGACTTTGACTCCTTTTGTTGATATTTCTTCATGCAAATGGGCAGGAGACCATCAGCAAAGGCTTGGTCGAATTTGGTGTAAAACAGACTCAAATTGAATTTGTTATGAATTTTTTCGTGGGCTGAAAAAGGCCCATTTCGCCCAGCAACTAAACCAGCTACATCTTCAGTGTCACTTAGCTCATTCAGCTCCAAGCTAGTGTCACTTAGCTCACTAAGCTCATCCAGCTCATCAACTCTCACTTCAGCTGGTTTCAGCTCATGCACACTCTCTTTCAGATGGTCCATGTACTGATCCATGGACTGGGGCGCATCACAACTACCATCTACGCATCTTCCGTTCACACTCTGTTTTAATCTTTTTCCATTTCCTTATAATATCTACTTGATTTTTGTTGCTGGATTAGTTTTAATCTCACAACACTAATATGATTCCCCTTTACCAAGTTGTGGTGGACACTAACTTCATCAACTTCTCAATTCATAATAAGGTACATTCATAATAATGTACATGTCACATTACTTCTTTCTAGTGTTTTTATCCTTTGTTGTGTCCACAAGATCTCGTCCATAGTATGCCGAATCTTCATCCACAAAACCTTGAACACAAGACTTCGTCCACAAGATCTCATCCACAAAACCTTGATTCTGATTGATATCCTTCAGTTTCATGTAGGAAGTTCCCTGACATTAGTTATATGGTACACATAATGAGATATGAACCATCTACATCCACATCTCTCTAATCAATAACATATGTATCCACTTTAAATTTGTCCATAATCATTTCATTCACAAATGTGTAATGCACTCAAATTTTGTTTGTGTATGCTACTATGTCCACTTAATTTACTTTTAAAATATATGGTCTATAATATATTGTCCACGAAACTGTGTCCATTTCATTTAGTTTTAAAATATATACAAAATGGATCTTAAAACATATAAGAAAAATTATAATTTATTATATATATTATATATCAATTTTATATATTATAATATGAGATAATAACAAATAAAATATATTAGAAACAAAATAAAAACTAGAACCGTTAGATCTTGTTTTCTCTTTTCAATCAAGTGGCCACAAACTAAGTCCACAATTCTATAAACCAATCTTTATTAATATTCTTACGAAAAAAGTCCCAACTTGATAATGTGAACCAAACAAGAAAGACCAATTTGTTTCTTCCTTTTGTAAGGGTAAAATCATCCAAAAATCACCTAGAAATCTGTAAAAGTGTGTCTTAGACAACTTGTGTCTTAGAATGACAAAAAAAAGGCGAAAGTGTCTTATTGAAGAATCATGATAACTAATGAAATCTAAATATTATAAACCCAATTTACAATTACTTTTTGCAAACATTTAATAATCAACCACAGTCAACATCTGATGAGTCAATGTGAATGAGGTACTCATTAAGACACATCTTGCTGGAGGCACACATTCCAGATTCCTGAGATGACTTTAGGACAAAAATGCACTCTACCTTGCAAAATGAGATAGAGAAGTTTTTTTTTTTATGTTTACTTAGTGGAGACCAGTCTTTTTACGTGAAAACAAAAACAACATACATCATATAGTTAGAATATTTTTGGTTAGTTATATTCTATGTTATTTTTTTTATTCCATCTTATATCTTCAATTACTTCTATCTAAAATTGAAGATATATAAATAAATATAACTATTACACTAAATTATATGTAAAATTATCTACCTTTCAACATCCATTATCATATATACATATATATATTATTAACATTTATACTAAAAATGTGGATATGGACATAAAAAGTATGAACGAGTAATTGTGGAAAATAAGAAAAATACGTGAACAAAAAGATATGGACATGGATGGATAGATTAAAAAAAAACATAGAAAACCTCTTATATAAAGATGATAAGAGAAAATTATATTAAAAACACATATTGTAGATAGAGAAAATGTGTGGATATATATGTTGTGGATACAATGCACCAACACGAACACGTTAGCACATTCTCAAAATCCTAAACATTGATGGTGTCCACCAAGACAAACCTTACAAAGCTTCTCATGGTGATTATGGGCGCATCTGAAATCTGTTTGAGGCGTGGTCGATGGCTACGGCTTCGTTTTGTTGAGAGGAAGAGGATGTTGGTCTCGGAATTTTGATACGATCGGTGAGCTGAGAGATCAAGTCAAAATTCTATTCAGAAGCGAAGCTTCTCACGACGATTACGGATGCGAGCTCTGTTTGAGTGTGATTGGGAGCTACAGCTTTGTTTCGTCGAGAGGAACATGGTGGTGGTCTCGGATTTTTGATACAATCAATGAGCTGAGAGATCAAGTTGGAGAAGATAGATCTAGGAAAAATAAATTTGAGATAAGAGAGAGAGATGGAACCTTGGATTTGTCGGTAGTAACTTTTTAAAAATAAATCTTATATATTAAAACAGAAGCCATGACTTATTTCATGTGTAATTTTTTTTATTTGGACCAACCCTTAGAAAATTACTTAAATAATTTTTTTGTATACATATTTGAATTATTCTGAACAAACAAATCAAATAGATTTTTTCAGATTTTCTCTTAATTACATCCCAATAAAATCTTTTCAAATCTTTTTATTTACAATATAAATATACATTCGTATTTATTTAAAATATAAATGTATATTTTATTTTCACTCAAACAAACCTTTTAAATGTTTAATTAATTTCGTAACTAGGTGTTTTGCCCACACATGCAGGCTTAATAATTTTACAAAATCTTGTAAACAAATATATTATCAATTCAAAACCAGTAGAATAAATATACACTGTTTTGATCATTTCCTTTTGTTAGTTATTTTAAAATAAGATTAAAATTTAAATCAAAAACTATATGATCAGTTAAAAAACTGACAACAAATATTATTGATTACACAGTTTTTGATAAAATTAAAAATATTAGTTTTTTTGTTCAACAATTAAAAGTTAGTTTGAAATATAAAAATATCATCTAAAGCTTCAAAAATTTCAACATTATCTATTTTGAAATAGAAGGAGTAATTAATTAAGTAGTAAAAAAATTATATATGATAAAGTTTTTCTATTTTAATAAAATATGTTTTATTACATAAAATAAACTTGAAAATATTTATATATACATAAAACTATATACATAATTTATCTTAAATGATATATGATTCATTCTATCTTATGTGATATATATATATTAAAATCGACCCGGTTTAATACTACTAAACCAAATATAATATAAACATCTATATATAATATTTTAATTTTACTAAATTAAATATAATAGAAATTTAACTATTATATTATCATCGTAATTTTTAATTATTCTGAAGTTAATGATAAATTATTATGTCAGCTAAATCACTAACATTATCTTTTGGTCAAAATCACTAACACTATCTATTAAGATTAAAAATTGAACATAAAATATGACTAATCCTAAAATTATTTAGAGCATGACAAGTAAGCAAATTCACTTCATAAATAATAGTACAGATTATTTATAATATACATGTATATTTAATTTGTACTAAAATAAACCTTTTAAATATCTAATAATTTTTTATTATATTAAACTCATGTATAATTCTGTATTAAATTTGTGATACTAACTAATTTAATATAATATTTTAATGTAGATTGATATTAATTACACTTAATGTAATGCTCATCAAAGATTTAAATCATTCATATAATTCGATTAACATATATGTACGATCAATAAAAGTATAAGGGAAATTAATATCTAAGTTAATAGTAAGTTAAATATTGTCGTAAATATCACATAATGTAAGGTTTTAATTAGTTTTATGTATTAATAGAGAGATATCATTAACAATTTGAAACAAAATAAATAAATACATGCATGCAAACTATAAAATTGTTGTGTTTGAAAATATATAATAAACTATTAATAATATGTTAAATATTAAAACTTATCTTAGAACTCTTATATTAGTTCAAATAATTTTAATTTTTTTACGGATATTTGTTCATTCTGGCATTTTTTAATCGATTTAATTTGTTTATTTTAATTATGATTGTTTATTTGATTAAAAGTTTTTACTGATTATGTTTTATTCTTTGTGTTTACATTAAATTAGATGTGTTTTAGGTTTACCTTTGATTCTGGATTTGTTTTTGCTGGTTTCTGATTTCGGAAAAAAAAAAGAGATTGTGACTACTGAAAAAATAAGAAAAAGAAGTGAATATGAGTGGGTTTATTACTAAATAATAAAAGATACAAAACCGGAGTTCGAAACAGCGTAATCCTGTATCCAAACAGACCAATTGGGTTTATTTCTACTAAACAGACCAATTGGGTTTGTTTTTTAGCAATTCGCCGAGATCATTTCAAAACCCTACTTCAACCCAACCCCCACAGAGACAGAGGGATCCGTGAGACGCCGAAATCGGGAAATGGCTACTTCGATTGCTATTCGATCTCATCGTCTTGTCCCCAGGTTACTTCAGCTTCGATCGAGGCTGTTATTCTCTACGGAAGCATCTTCTTCTTCTTCATCAAAGGTGTCCTCAGGCGGCCAGCAGCAGCAGTCGCTCTTTTCTGATTTTCCTCCACCGCCAAATCAGCTTCCTCCTCCTGAGGCGGCCGCGGGGAAGGAGCGGAAAGGTCTAAAGTATCTAAGTAACGGACTCATCTGGGCAATCACCGCTGCTACCGCTGCTGTTGGTTACACTAGCTATGGTATATCTACCATTGGGATTGAAACTTTCTCTATCTCTTTTAGATCTCTCATGCTTCTTCTTGTTTGTTCGTTTCATTTCGTTGGTGCAGCTTACACATTAGATGAAGTGAATGAAAAGACTAAGGCCTTCCGTGAATCTGCTATGAAGCCACCACCTCCTCCTCTTGATTCTTCCTCCGCAGTTGATGTGAGTTGTTACAACCCTCTATTTCTTGACTAATCTGGCACAATGATGTGAGTTCCAACTTTTAAATCTCTCTCTCTCTTTGCAGAAATATCAGGCAATGTTGTACTCTGCTGCCATCAAAGGTTTTAATAATACCCCTTTTTCCCTATCTCATCATAACACTAGCAGTATCTCCTCTTTAGTTTAAAAAGCATCCTAGGATGACTTGGGTTTTGGCTTGAATTCTCTTCAGTTCCTGCAAGAGCCATTGAAATGTATTTGGAGCTTAGGGAACGTGTGGAGGAACATGTTAAAGTATGTTCCTTCTTTTCACCCTCCCCCTCACACATTCTTCTTCTTCTTTTTTTCTCTATTAACTTTCTTATTTCCTATATAGGGCTTTACAGAACCTCTCTCTGAGAAGCTTCTTCCTGATTTGCACCCCGCTGAACAGAATGTTATCTACACTCTCGTTCTTGATTTGAATGAGACCCTGCTTTACACTGACTGGAAGGTAGGTAACCCCTACCCCGTATTCATCATTTTGGCTACTGATTTGCAACCTTATTTATTCTTTTCTGTCTTTTTATTTACAACAAAAATAACATTAGCGAGAGAGGGTGGAGGACGTTCAAAAGACCAGGTGTCGATGCCTTCTTGGAGCACCTTGGCAAATTCTATGAGATTGTCGTCTATTCTGACCAGATGGATATGGTATTTTTTATTCGTCTTACGAGTCTTTTTTGCATGTTGTAATATTGCTGACAATTAACTTATACTTTCGTTTCATTGCTTTTAGTATGTATATCCGGTGTGTGAGAAGTTAGACCCGAATGGCTACATACGTTATAAGCTAGCTAGAGGCGCTACCAAATATGAGAATGGGAAGCACTACAGGGTTCGTAGGCAAAGCAGCTTTATCTCTTTGTCAGTAACATACCAAAATTAGCTCTTGCTTGTCAACTAAGTATTTAAAATCCATCCTCTGCTGCAGGATCTGTCGAAGCTGAACAGAGACCCTAAGAGGATTCTGTATGTAAGCGGGAATGCTTTTGATACAAGCCTTCAGCCAGAGAATTGCGTGCCAATCAAGCCTTACAAACTCGAGTCTGATGACACAGCGCTTGTTGATCTTATACCCTTCCTCGAATGTAAGTATGGCTCAGTTCCAGTCTTGTGAACTGCATTTATCGAATGTTGTTGATTTGATCGTTTTTTTGTTTGTTTGTTTGGGTCTGCAGATGTTGCACGTAACGGTCCAGCGGATATCAGACCTGTTCTAGCCTCTTACGAGAGAAAAGATGTTGCCAAAGAGTTCCTAGAGAGGTCCATTGAGTATCAAAAGTGAGTCTTCTTTTTCGTTACTTATCACCTATCGTATCAATGCAACATCTGTTGCTCGCTGTCCATTAAGAAGACTGTCTTATGATGAATATGCAGGCGAATGAAAGGACAAAGACAAGGCCGACTCTGGAGACGTTAAAAGGATCTAAAAAAACATTTTATGTATAGTGAGAGACGATTATATCCTCATTGATGCATTTACACCATAAAACAGGAGCAGGAGCTACTGTTCTTCGCTGTGAGGGGTTTAGGTAAACTCCAAACGAAAAACCGTGTCTTACTTATCAAAAAAGAGTTTTGTGTTATGTGTGACCTTTGTCTCGGCTTTACAAAGTAAACTTTTTCCTAGAGAGCCAAATTGAAAGTTTCTTTTTATTATTTGGTTAACTACCAAATGAATTAATTATGATTATGAATTTTGAGAAGCTTAGTTGGTTGAAACGTCTATTTTGTATGTATTGGTGATAAAAATAGAGTGATTTTACCTGTCAGTTTCATTGCGTACCTTAAGGTGCAATGTGAGGTGCAGTTAGGTCAGTCAACCTCTCTGGGGTTTTCTATATATGAAGTGAACACAACCAAAGAGGGTCCCAAGTCTAACGACCAATTACAATGATCTTTCACCTGTAATCCTTTATGTGCAGTAGCAGTTGTCAAACTAACCGAGAACCACATATAATTATTATTGTACTACAAAACAGACTCCATGACTTTTCTATTTGTACGACTCTTAAAACACACACCCACTCATATATTAAACGACATATCTTCTAACTTGGAATCACGGACACACACACAAGCCTACTAAAGAAAGATTCACATGTCTCGTCCTCTTGTCTTCTTCTTCTTCTTCCTCCTCTTACTTGTCTTGGTCGTCCCTTGTCTTTCCCATGGAGGAGGAGGAGACCACGACGACGATGAGGCTCCGCCAGCCAAGAGTAGCGATCTCAAATCAAAATCATTAATCTCTGTCAAAATCGCATGTCTTGTCATCATCTTTGTGCTCACGTTCATCAGCGGCGTATCTCCCTATTTCTTGAAATGGAGCCAAGGGTTTCTGGTCCTGGGAACACAGTTCGCAGGAGGAGTGTTCTCGCGACAGCCCTGATGCATTTCTTGTCAGACGCCGACGAGACGTTTAGGGATTTGCTGACGGCGGAAGGAGAGTCAGAGCCCTCTCCAGCTTATCCATTCGCGTATATGTTGGCTTGTGCTGGTTATATGCTGACAATGCTCGCTGATTCCGTCATCGCTCATGTCTACTCCAAGACCCCATCCAAAGACGTGGAGGTTCAAGGTAACCAAAGAAGATTCTGTTTTTTCTCAAACTTCAATCAAGAATTATACTGAAAGTGTGGTTCTTTTTTTCGTTTCAGGAGAAGAGAAACCGAGCCAGGGTTCAGGGATAGGAGATAGCATTCTACTGATCGTAGCTCTCTGTTTCCACTCGGTCTTCGAAGGGATAGCCATAGGGATCTCAGAGAGTAAAGCAGATGCATGGAGAGCTCTATGGACAATAACACTCCACAAGATATTCGCAGCGATAGCCATGGGGATTGCTCTTCTCCGTATGATCCCTGACCGTCCTCTCTTCTCCACCATCATGTATTCTTTCGCATTTGCCATCTCGAGCCCGATCGGTGTTGCGATAGGAATAGTGATCGACGCAACGACGCAAGGGACGGTGGCGGATTGGATATTCGCAGTGTCGATGAGCTTGGCGTGTGGGGTGTTCGTTTACGTGTCAGTGAATCATTTGTTGGCAAAGGGTATCTCCCGAACAAAAGGTTAATGTGGATGATCCTAGGTTTAAGTTTTGGCTGTTTTGTCTGGAGTTGTTGTCATCGCCATTGTTATGATATGGGACACTTGAATTGTACTAAAAAAAATTACTACAGATTTAGAATTATAAAATTGGGTTTTTTAAGAAAAAAAATATTTGTAAGAAAACAAAAGGTTATTTGATACTATATGGTACATTGATTTTGTGTAGAAATTGGTTTATGATAAAGAGATGGTCAACAACAACACCATGTATTATAACAAAACAAAACAAAGAAAGAGAGAGAATTGTTATTGTTTTAAGATTAAAAATGTGAAAGAAAACACAAACCTAAGCATCACCGGAAGTGTCGAAGTTGTCAATTTTCAGAGGATTGATGTCATCTGCAACTTGGAACCCTCCGACGACTCGGGCAAAGAACACCATCTGTTGTTCCAGGGTGTATTTGATGTTCTCTGCCTGTTGACCAATTATAAGTAAGCTTTTGCATTATTAGACTATAGCCATCGTTGTACATGCAAAAGTGATCAAAGAAGCTGTTTTACCTTACGAAAACCGTGTTGTTCTCCTTCGTACTCGACAAGGGCAACAGGCAGACCTTTTTCCTTTAGTGCTTGATAGATTTTGCGAGATTGATCCGGGGTTACAACCTGCCAACACATATTCCGCATTTCAATACAGATCGTATCCAGAAAATGATGAATTCAATCTTCACACACGAGTGATGGAAAAAAACAAGAAGCAAGAGTGAACCTTGTCTTCCAATCCTTGGAAAAGGATGATGGGGCAAGAGAACCTATCGACAAAGTTGATTGGTGATCTCTCATAGAAATCCTTTTCTTCTCCTACAGTTGCGTACGTACTAGAGAGTTATGGCAAAGCTAATCCAAAACAAAATTAAAGCATATCTAAATGAGCTCTTCGAGGCATTTGACTCACCAACAAGATTGTCGATATAGCGGGATTCAAACTTATGACCTTCTTCTTTCAGCATTTTTAAGTCAGCCACCTGCATTGAAAAGAAGCCGAAGCAAAATATGAATTATCTACCTGCTCATCAGGTATTTGAAGAGACAAGTGTAAAATTACTGTTACGGTATTATATAATATAGTGTACTCACTCCGTATAAAGACGCTCCAGCCTTGAAGACATCTTTGAATGCCAATGCTGCAAGAGTTGTGTAACCTCCTGCAGAACCTCCAGATATACAGAGCCGCTTAACATCTACCTTACCAGAAGATACCTGCCAAAACCAAACATGTCTTGGAATTTCTGTTTCAACAAAAACTAGGCAAAGAAAATGCATACCAAGTACTTAGCACATCCACAACAGTCATCCACGTCAACAATCCCCCACCTCCGTAACAACCGCTCCCGATACTCTCGACCATAACCTTCAAAATAATGTAACATTTTGTCACAATAGACCAACGTTTGTATGCAGACATGCTGAGAACGGGACACTGAAAACATGACGTCTCAACATAACCTTCTTTGACAAAAATACGATAAGAGTTACATCGGAGTACACCAGCATATGTATTGGATCAACAGAAATAACAGAGGGGTGGATTTGTGGGAGAGTGTTGAGTGATTTGGGAGTTGGTTAGGGACCTTGTGAAGTTTTGGAGAGAATTTATGGGTTCTCTAACAACAAAACCTATGTTGTTCTTGGTTCTGTCTCATATTCCTCTTGGATTTTGGTCAGCGATTTCTCATTGTAATAGTGATAACAAAACAGGTAATGGTTCCTATTTTTCACGGAATAAAGTATGATTCTAGCGGAATATAACGAAAAAAATGATATAACTGTAGTACAAACCTGTGCTTCCACCATAGTTGACATCAACAAATGCCCACCCTCGGCTTGTCCAGTACTGGATATTCAGGTTTAAGGATCCACGTGATTCAGCAGTAGGGCCACCTGTAGATTCAGATAGTTGAATTTTTTTTTTATTAAAGAGGCATGTATAGCTGATTGCAATACTAGGATGGACAAGTTGACTAAGCAAGTTTAAAAGCATATGCAAATGGGTATGTTTGCATACCATGACTCTTCACTAGCAATGGAGGTTTCTCCTCCATGCTAGCATTGTAGAGCGGATTGGTTGGAGGATAAAAGTAAGCATAAGCGTTTTGACCAGGAACCTCTGTTGGAAATTCAATCAAATCTGGCAGACTGAAGAACGCCTTGTACTTTAAAACATCGGGGGAAGAAGACCAAACAATCTCAGAACTGAGTGCTTTCATCTTATGCTGATCCAGTGTTACCTGTTAATAGAAGAAACTATAAATCTACTGCTATCATCAGACACAATATATCCTCAATTAAAACCTACACTGCGAATCATTTTTTACCTTGGCAACTGATGGTGGAAGAACTGCTGATGCTCCCTCAACATAAAGGCATTGATTACCCAATGTCTGAAACAAGAAGCACAGTTTTTCGTTACTTTTGGATTCAATTGGGAATCAAAGTCACAAACTTGAAAAGGAAAAAGAAGACGGATATATTACAATGCTATCATAATCAGTTAAAGGAATATCAAGCACAGAACATGAACCCTTCGAATCATCAAAAATGCCAAGATATGACTTGCCTTTCTGCCTGCATTCAGGAACAATAAATTGATTACCAAACAGAAACACAATTTTTCGATCGCAAATCTACATGGAATATCAGAGAACGGTTGAAGTACTAAAATTTTAGGATTGCTCGGTATTACCTGTAGCTACATGCAATTATGTTCTTCTCTTCAGAGCACTCTATTATTTCGTAGGAGTTTGTACCGAAAACCCATAACGGTTTTGCAAACTCACCATCTAGAGGATATACTGAAACAACCTCATTGGTACTTTCAATCTGTGACAAAAATATATCATGTATTGATCAAAGGCAGACTAGAAAACTAAATGGAAGAGTTTTATTTTTACCCATTTATGTATATTCCAAAATCCGTTCTTTCTGTCAGTTACAAAAAAAGAGTTCACCTGCATAATAAAGTCAGAGAGTCTCACATTACATGCATGAACATTGCCGATCAAGCTTTGCTCAATAGAAGTCACAATCTTTGTTAATTGGTTAGAAGAAGAAAGATGATTGCAACTAACGAGAGCGGAAGAAAAAGAATTCCTTTTTTTTTATTGTCAAAGACCCTAGTAAAACTTATGAGAAACAAATGGAAATCATAGGATCATTTTCTGCATAATTTCATCTCAGACAAATACCTCTTGGTGACCACTTGGGCTCAGTGGGAGATTCCACATACTCGGGATCACACCCAGCAACACATACACGTTTATGAATAATTCTGCAAAAAGGTATAGCTCTCTGATTAATAATGTAAAGGAATACAAAAAAAAAAAACTATAAAAGCATGAACATCAGCACTTCGGGTATTAAGAAGTAATCCATAAGGAGTGGATATAGAAGATGCTCACCCGCCCTCAGAAATGTACCCAACCCAGAGCTGTGCTTTATCCCAAGGCATATTAGGGTGACTCCATTCAATCCATGCCAAACGCTCGCACTTGGGGTCCAATCGTGGAAACGCATAAAAATCATTGCCACTCACAAGAACTTTTGGTTCTGGATCACAAAGAAATACATGCAAGTGTCAATGATCAGATGTATTACCCCAAAAAAAAAAAAAAAAATGGAAACATAAACCACATCCCATATGAACTATATATGATATATCAGTGCAAGATGGATATATGATTAACCTTCAAGTGTCTCTCCACTTAAATTGACCTCCACAATGGTTGTAATTGGGTTTGATCTGTCCTGGCGACCATCTAGAAAGTCCAGCAGCCAATCAAGATCAGAGTTATAAATCACTTCGTGGAAAATAGAAAAAATCAAACACAGTTAGCAAGCATTAGAGGGAGACGAACGAACCTTCCCTAACAGTAATGTAGCGATTAAAGCGAGTATCAAAGACTCCATCAGCATAAGTAACAGATGGTGAACCATAATCAGGGGTGATTGGCTTGGGAGATGAATCTGAAAGAAAGTAGAACAAAACAAACATTGAGAAACTTGCCAAGCTAACTCAGAAGAGAGGTTGTTATATCATAATCACCATTGTGAAGAATAAGTTGCTTGTAAAGACGCTGATCTTTGTAATTGGAGAAAACAAGCTGATCGTCTGATGAAATCCGGAAAGCACCACCTCCATACTCTTGCGTTAAACTCCTCACTGCGAACTCTTTTGGTGTGATATCAATTGCTTCTTTTTCTCCTTCCACCACCACCAATACCCCTCTCCTTTACAGATCATCATCAAACTCTTAAGGTTTTTTTTCTTAATTGAAAATCTGAAATCAATCAAGTAAGAGAAAATAAATAAGATACCCGGATTCATTGGGGCGAGACTCGAGCCAGACGAGACGGCCGCGGGAATCGACGGCGGTGCCGCCGAGACGCTTTGAAGCACCGGAAATGATGTCGGCGGTGATCGGGGACTTCCAGGAGCCATAAGGAGCGGTGATTTTCTCTTTCTCAGCACCGTGGTTGGGGGAAGAAGACGACATGGTTGCGAAAGAGGAGCGAGATGGTTTGAAGGAGAAGAGATTGAATCTGATTTTGATGGAAGAAGAAGAAGAAGATGGATAAAGGAAGAAGAGATGGCGAGCGTTAGTGGAGAAGGAAGAAGAAGAAGGGAAACGAGTGAGTGAGGTCAAGACTGCCATTGACCAAAACAGAGAGGCAAGTGGTCTCTGCATATGTCTCAAAGGGGCTTTGGTTTGAGATGGGCTTATAATGGGCCAATTTGTGTACATGAATAATAATGATAATGGTGGCGTTTAAAATCTGGTTAGGCTTCTTCCTTTGGCCGGCATTTCAAATAAAAAAGTGTGTTTCTGCTGCTGCTTCGGGGTCGGTCTCCCTCCCTCCCTCGCGGAAAGGTCTGAATTTTTTAAGCGAATCTTAGGTTTGTGGGGATGAATTTGGGAGATTTGAACAAGGTGTGGGAGATAAAGGCGTTGAAGAAGAAACCAAGGGAAGAAGAAGCGAGGAAGATTCTGGAGAAAGTGGCGAATCAGGTTCAGCCTATTATGACCAGACGCAAATGGCGTGTCAAGCTTCTCTCTGAATTCTGGTAAATTAATTCCTTAAAAAAAAAGAGAGCTATCAATCTCTTTCTCTGCGATTTATTATTTTGGGGGGGGTTTTTAGGGTTTCTTAATTTTCTTGTTGTTGATGATTTTGCAGCCCGACAAATCCAAGGCTTTTGGGGGTGAATGTCAATAGAGGCGTTCATGTGAAACTGAGGCTTCGGAGGGTAAACCATGATGGAGATTTCTTATCCTATCACCAAGTGCTTGACACCATGCTCCACGAGCTTTGCCACAACGCCCATGGTCCTCATAACGCTTCTTTCTATAAGCTCTGGGATGAACTTCGTAAGGTACTATTTCCTTTGATTGACCACCATCTATTGGATTCTCATCTTCTTGTACTGTTGTAAGATGCTCTCTCTCTTTGTTGAATATCTATCTATTATGTTAGGTTCATTCTCCTAAATCAATTGGCTCCTGCTGCATTTACCAATTAATTGTCCATGTGTTTGTTTTGTCTCTCAGGAATGTGAGGAGTTGATGTCAAAGGGTATCACGGGGACAGGCCAAGGATTTGATGTTCCTGGCAAGCGTTTGGGTGGATTTTCTCGCCAGCCTCCCCTCTCTTCTCTTCGAGCTACAGCAGCTAAAGCAGCTGAAAAACGATTGGGTGCGGGAAACCTCTTACCCTCAGGACCTCAACGTCTTGGTGGTGATAGCAGCATTATGTCACATCTTACCCCAATCCAGGCTGCTGCTATGGCTGCTGAAAGGCGTTTGCTTGATGACATCTGGTGCGGTTCCCAATCCGCTGAGGCTCTAGAAGACCAAGAAAATGATAGTCACGCATGTGCGGAACCCGTTTCGGCTACTTGTACGAGCTTGAATGCAAGCTCAGCTAAAAGAAGCAGCAGCTTCTCAAATGCCACCAATTCGTGCCCTTCATCTTCAAGTCATCAATGGGGATCTGATGTCATTGATTTAACAGACGACGCCTCTGAAACAAGATGTAGTAAAAGAAGTTGCAGCCCAGGTGATCAAGGTCCTTCGTGTTCCTCCAGAGATGAACCGATATCTGGTGTCAGGAAATCATCATCATCATCCACCGGTTACAACGCAAACCAAGGCAGAGAAGAAACTGCAATGTGGGAGTGTGCAGAGTGCACCTTACTGAACCCAGTAAGTCTTTTAAATATTTAGATTGTTTTTCGAATTGAGACTTCATGCTATCCATTCTGTTAAATTTGTTTTATGTCTTGTATTCTTGGAGCAGTTGTTGGCTCCAATATGCGAGCTCTGCACTGCAGCAAAGCCAAAGCAAAGGGAGATGAAGCACAAAGTCTGGTCTTGCAAGTTCTGTACTCTTGAAAACGAGGTGAAGCTGGAGAAATGCGAGGCTTGTGGTCAGTGGAGATACTCGTATGGACAGCCATTGGCGACTCGTGCTCCTAATGTCGGCACTTGAGGGAGTTCTTAATGTTCTGCATGGACGTAAAGTCTAATCTTAGCCATTTATTTTTTGTATCTAAAGAGCGATGACAACAAGTCCCAACTTGGGCATTTGGCTGCGTTATGTTATGTAGGATTAGATCTTTTAACTCCATTTGGTACAAAGAGTATTTCTATTTGCAGTAAAACACAAAACCAAAATAGATAAGCAAAAGCAATGTATATAAAAAGTTATAAACTGGACAAGGTTTTTGCATTTGGATAACGATTTTTGAGGATTTCTACACAGATGGTCTCTCTGCTCTCGTTGCTTCCATCTTCTATCCATGGTGGTTTCAGTTCCTCTGTGAACTTTTTATGCTTGAAGGTTTTGAGGAGTCTGTCGCTGAGAAATCCAAGGTATGCTCTTCTATTTTGCCAGTCTCAGAATCTCTATTGTTTGCTTTGGTGACATGTTTTTGGTATCATTTATATCTTTGCCATCCTTTTGTGTTAGATCAAACTGACTAAACTTCCCAATTCAGCCCCTGAACTTGAGGTTTTTGTCTTCTGTTGTGAACAATCATGTTGATACCTGTGTGTGTGTGAATTCAGGTATCGAGTTCTTCTTCAACCAGTGTAGATGCAGATAAGGTATAATTTGTACTGTCGGAATAGACTACAATAGCTCAAATAGATATTGAACTTGTCCAAAATATCTTGTCCCTTGTGAAATAGAGTGCCTGATTTCATCACTCGTACTCTAAGAAAAGCTACGTAGTGAAACTTAAAACACTGATCTTTTTGGTTTGTTTCATGGTGAGACAGGCCTTTAAGTTAGTGTGTTGGTGAATAAGGCTATAATAGATCTTCTTACCACTATCCTAGTATCCCAATAGGAAGTACATGCGTGTTGTGTTTTGATCAAAATGTGCATTGCCACACAGCGTTATTCCATGAGAATCTGTAGATGGGAATGGGATTGTTCTGAAGATCTTTTGACTAAGTCGTTGTCCGTTAGTTGTTGGTTGCATCTTCTTCTATTTCTTTTTATGTTAGATGTATCTCTTTTACTCGAACGGATTATGGATGTGGCACATCGTAGACTATGTTTTAAGGCTTTCTGTAGAGATTCAGTGTCTTTAAAAGGTGATGTTTCTGCTAGCAGATGGCACCAAAGCAACAGATTAGGATCATATTTTAGAGGATTCTAGCCGACTGCTTGATACAGGCTGGAACTCAGACTGTACGGCTGGCGGACTGGAAGTGTGTTCTGGCCGAGTTGCTACTGGCCCGTTGGAAATACCCAAGTGTCCAAAGATGGCCGATGGATTCCTGATGCAAAGACAAGATCTTTTATGAGTTTTTATGGGTTTTTATATGATGTAAACAAGTAAAGAATGATGAAAATGATAAGAACAAATATGCAGGATGATTCTAAACTAGATGGCCGGATGAGATGATGATGGATAATAGTAAAAGAAACAAAAACAGAAAAAGATAAGAGATAGAGATGGAGGATGAGATCTGTTGCTGGATGTGTATCATTTTCAACAGATCAGTGGGTGGATGATAGTTAGAAGATGGGATTGGTCTTGCTGGATGTGTATCTCTCTCAAGGCAAATCGTTGGATGGATGGATGGAGTGAAGAATCACCACAAGTTGGATGGTTTAAGTTTGATAAGATTCAAAGTTGCTCTCAAGGTGTTTCTCACAACTAGAACGACTTAAGTTTATTTGCTTAGGCAAACTGAAATTTCATTAAAAGAAAAACTAGTCTCAAAATCGGCCATACGCATGGGTTTATATAGATAATCCTTATTGAACTTCTAAATGATAAAAGGCCTAAACAAAAGGGCCACCTCTTAACAGAAATAAAAGGCTGATAATTGCCCAAAGTCTTAACCAAAATAAAATAAAATTAAAACAGTAAACCGGCTGCGGATTGAGATGCCTTGACCAGAGCTCATAGTATGCTTGCATGATGCCTCGTTAAAACTTTATCAGTAAAATCATGTGGGATAAAACCTGATGAAGGAAAAATAGTACATCTCATACTACTCCCTCTGATGGTTGGCTAGATCTCTGAACCGGAATCAAATTGGTTGGATGGAATAAGGATTGAGTTTGAGTTGAGGTCGGATATGGAGATGTTGAGACCGGCTTGGTTCTGGCTGAATGATGTAAATTGGATTGGACCGGTTGAATGAACCTCTATTGGACCGGTTGGGTCTTGGATCTTCAATTGGCACATGTCTTCAATCAACAGTTGGTTCTGGTCAGTTTGTCCGTCTTGATCAAGGATTTGTTGGACAGCCTTGGAGAAACCTTCTCTTATAGCTCTTGTCCCACTCCGGGTGGTCGGACCACGCCTAACTATGGGAACCTCTACTTGGATGGCCGCATCATTCCCTCCCTCTTGAAAAGGTTCTGGTCTCAGAACATCATCTGCAAGAAATGGAGACAAATCAGATACATTGAACACGGGGGAAATCTTAAACTCACCTGGAAGTTCAATCTTGTAGGCATTGTCATTGATCTTTTCAAGGACACGGAATGGGTCAGTCCCTCGGGGTGATAGTTTAGACTTGTGCTCACTGGAAACCTCTCCGGCCTCATATGTAACCACACCAAGTCACCAGGTTTGAAAAGAACTTCCTTCCTCTTCTGGTCAATCCGGGCCTTCACCTTGGCCGCCTTGGCCGCCAGTCTTTCTTTGACCTGCTTGTGTAAGTTCTTAACAAACTCGGCCTTACTAGCACCATCTCGGCTGCGGTGCATGGAAGTGGGCAGTTCGGCAAGGTCAAGTGGAGTTTCCGGCTGAAATCCATAGACAACTTCAAAAGGAGAAATATCAGTAGCAGAGTGTCTAGCATGGTTATAGGCAAATTCAATAAAGGGTAAACAAGACAACCAGTTCCTTAAGTTCTTACCGACCGTAGCTCTCAATAACTGTGAGAGCGTACGGTTTACTACCTCAGTTTGGCCGTCAGTTTGAGGATGGCATGTGGTTGAGAACAACAACTTGGTACCGATTTTGCCCCATAGTGTCTTCCAGAAATGACTCAGGAATTTGGTGTCTCGGTCGGACACAATGGTTCTAGGCACTCCATGTAGACGGACCACTTCCTTAAAGAACAGGTTGGCCACTTGGGTGGCATCATTGGTCCTGTTACATGCAATGAAGTGAGCCATCTTGGAAAACCTGTCCACCACTACAAAAATGGAGTCTTTGTGGTCTATCTTGGGAAATCTCAGCACAAAGTCCATAGAAAGATCTACCCAAGGGTGGTTAGGAATTGGTAAAGGCATGCGTAAACCATAGGGATGTGACCTAGATTTTGTCTGAAGGCAAATGGTGCATTTGGCGCATAGACTCTCAACATCTTTCCTCATGTTCGGCCAAAAGAAGTGCTCGGTTAGGACACTGAGAGTTTTATCTCTGCCAAAGTGTCCCATGAGGCCGCCACCATGGACCTCCCGAACCAGCAGTTCCCTCATTGACCCTTGAGGTATGCACAACTTCTTTTCTTTGAACAAGAACCCATCATGCTGGTAGTAAGGGCCTGTTGCTGCCTTGACAGTGTTCCTGAAAGTTTCTTGAAAATCAAGGTCAGTAGCATAAGAAGTTTTAAGAAATTCAAAACCCAAGACTTTAGCCTCCATGGTTGATATAAGTGTGTGGCGCCTAGATAGTGCATCGGCCACCACATTCTCCTTGTCCTTCTTGTACTTAATCACATAGGGAAAGGTCTCCACAAACTCCAACACTTGGCATGTCTTCTCTTGAGGTTGGTCTGACCTCTCAAGTGCTTAAGTGTCTCATGATCTGTATGAATAACAAACTCTTTAGGCAATAAATAATGTTGCCAAGTTTCGAGAGACCTCACTAAAGCATAAAGCTCCTTGTCATAGGTAGGATAGTTGAGGGCAGCTCCACTCAATTTCTCACTGAAGAAGGCTACTGGTCGGCCTCCTTGAGTAAGCACAGCTCCTATGCCAGTACCTGATGCATCACATTCAATCTCAAAGGTTTTATCGAAGTTAGGCAGAGTAAGGACTGGTGCATGAGTCAAACTATATTTAAGCGTGTTAAAAGATTCTTCTTGGGCAGGGCCCCAAGTAAAGGATACGTTCTTCTTGATCACGGAGGTCATGGGAGCAGCAATAGTACTGAAGTCCTTGACGAACCGCCGGTAGAAGCTGGCCAGACCATGGAAACTGCGGACATGTCCGATAGTGGTCGGAGTGTGGGCCAGTCTTGTATCGCCTTGATCTTTTCATCATCGACCTTCAGTCCCTGTGAACTCACAACAAAGCGTAGAAATACTACTTGGTCAGTACAAAACACACACTTCTTAAGGTTGGCATATAACCCTTCTTGCCTTAAGGCCTTCAGCACCTGTTCTAAATGGTCAACATGGTCGAATAAGCACTGACTGTAAATCAATATGTCATCAAAATAAACAACCACAAACTTACTGATGTAAGGCCTTAGGACCTCATTCATGAGCCTCATAAAAGTGCTAGGGGCGTTGGTGAGGCCAAATGGCATCACAAGCCACTCATACAAACCTTGCTTTGTCTTGAAGGCGGTTTTCCACTCATCTCCTTCCTTCATTCGGACTTGGTGATATCCACTTCTGAGGTCAATCTTAGAAAACACAGTGGAACCACTTAGTTCATCCAACATATCATCTAATCTAGGAATAGGGGACCGATATTTGATGGTTATGTTGTTGATGGCTCGGCAGTCCACACACATGCGCCATGTTCCGTCTTTCTTAGGCGCCAATAGGACTGGAACCGCACACAGACTGAGGCTCTCTCGGATGTAGCCTTTGTCCATAAAGTCTTGGACCTGTTTCTCCAACTCCTTGGCTTCCTTCGGGTTAACACGGTACGCGGCTCGGTTTGGTAAAGGCGCGCCTGGTACCAGATCGATCTGATGTTCTATGCCACAGATAGGGGGTAAGCCAGCTGGTATCTCATCAGGAAAGACGTCCTTGTACTCGTCCATAAGGACTTGTACCTCGGCTGGAACGTCTGGGGCCTCGAAACCTGCAAAACAACCTTCCTTAAATATCATTAGTAGCACCTGCTTTTCATGTTGTAAAGATTTAACACTTGACCAGAAGTGATATATAGGTTAGTTTTACTTACCTGGCCGGCCTGGTTCATGGCTTTCTGCATGTCATGAACTTCTTGTGGGCTGAGAGGTGCTAGGCTATGCTTCTTGTTGTTGTGGTGGAAACTATAGACATTGGTCCGTCCATGGTGGATGGTTTCCTTGTCAAATTGCCACGGCCTCCCAAAGAGTATGTGTCCAGCTTGCATGGGAACAACATCACACTTCACCTGGTCTTGGTACTTGCCAATGCTAAAAGTCACAACAACCTGTTCTGAGATCTTGAGCTCGGTCTCATCGTTGAGCCACTTTAGTCGGTATGGTCGAGGGTGTGGAATCTTGATCAAGCCTAGCTTATCAACAAGATACTTGCTAGCCACATTAGTACAAGAACCTCCATCTATAATCAAGCTACATACCTTGCCTTCCACGTTACATCTTGTATGAAAGATGTTTTCTCTTTGAAGGGTTTCCGGATCAAAGAGGGCACTGAGAGATCGTCTGGTCACAAGTAGCTCTCCAGTCTCAGCATAGTCCATTACTTCATCACCAGAATCAGCCGTCTCCACCTCGGCCTCATCTTGAGACTCATATTCACCATCGGCCTTAAGGACCATCACTCGCTTGTTTGGGCAGTCCCTAGCGTAGTGTCCTTTTCCCTGGCACTTAAAACAAGTAATGTCACGAGTACGCTGATTTTGAGCTTGAGATTTACCTTGGTCGGCTTGGCCAGTCGTGTATGCTTCAGGTTGGTTCTTCTTGAACCGGTTCTCCACTTCAATGGATTTGTTCTTTTCCGCAGCCTTGGAACCCGGTTGAGACCACACATGTTTACTCCGGCTAGTGGCCGCGTTCTTCCTCTTGATATGACCCTCGGCCTGGACGGCAAAGTGCAAGAGGTCGTTGAAGTCCTCGTAATGCTGGCACTCCACCTTACGGCGATCCGATCGTTCAGTCCTTCCAGGAACTGGGACATCATGGACGCTTCAGACTCGTCCACATCCAACCGGTTCCTAAGTGACTCGAACTCCTCAAAGTACTCCTCCACGGACTTAGTTCTCTGAGACAGCTTACGGAAACGTTTTAGTAAATCTCTAGGGTAATGTGATGGAATATACCTTGCTCGGAGTTTGGTTTGCATCTCAAGCCAAGTTTGGGCTCTCCAGGTTGGACCGGTCTTAGCAACATCTCAATCCCACCAGGATATGGCGTTATCAGTCAACTGGGCCGCGGCTAAAGCTATCTTCTTTGCCTCAGAATACTTGTAGTACTCAAAGATGTACTCCATACGCTTCTCCCAAGTGATGTAGGCATCTGGATCCACCTTTCCCGCGAACGTAGGTGGTTTCAGCTTGATGTCCTTGCCTCCTTGGAAGTTCTGATCATCGTTCCGGTCTCGTCCTCGCCTCCGGATCGGACTACCCTCGTCTTGGTTGCGGTATCCTCGCGCTCCACCGCGTCCGGCTCGCACTGGTTCTCTACGGTCAGGCGGGTCATGATCGGAATCGTCCCCTTCGGATTGGGACTGTGGCTGCTCCATGTAAGGACCGAACCGTCTTGCAGGCGGTTGGTCATTGAGACGGTTCTCTTGGCCAAGGCGGTTCAGTTGAGCGGCTATGGCGTTGAGAGAAGCCTGAAGCTGAGCCTGGCCGGTTTGGAGTTGAGCAATGGCCTCAGCCTGAGCTGGAGCTCCATTCAAATTTAGGTCTCCCATACTTTCCTGTAAGTAAGAGAGGAGAAGAGATCAAATGTAAAAGGAAATGGATATGAAGAGAAAAGAAGAAAAAGGAGCGGACTTATGAAGGGGAAAGAAAAGATCAACCAACAAATGAATGCAAATGATTAATGAAATAATTTTTTTTTAAAGTTGAAATTAAAATCGAATCAAAAAGGAATGGAAAGATTTAAAAATAATTAAATGCAAGATTGAAATTTATGAATGATTGAAATCTTTTTTTTTTTAAGTAAATGATGATTGAAATTCAACAATGAATGCAAATGATCAAATTAAATGAGATTCTAATCACTTAAATGCAAAATCAATCAATCTAAATGAGTTACATGATTTCTATCTAAAATGAATGCAAATTGATCAATCGATTTCCAAAGAAGGAAAGTCGGACCAATCAATCTCAAAAACACAAATGAAATTCTAATTGCTGCAAGAAAAATGATCTAGCAAATTTCTGTAAGAACTAATGATGAACAACTCAAGAACAGCAAGAAAGAACAAGAACAACACAAACGGATGCAGCAAGTGATAGAAGAGATGCAGCCGTGAGTTTCAGGAGCCTTAGGCTCTGATACCAAATGATACAGGCTGGAACTCAGACTGTACGGCTGGCCGGACTGGAAGTGTGTTCTGGCCGAGTTGCTATTGGCCGGCTGGAAATACCCAAGTGTCCAAAGATGGCCGATAGATTCCTGATGCAAAGACAAGATCTTTTATGAGTTTTTATGGGTTTTTATATGATGTAAACAAGCAAAGAATGATGAAAATGATAAGAACAAATATGCAAGATGATTCTAAACTAGATGGCCGGATGAGATGATGATGGATAATAGTAAAAGAAACAAAAACAAAAAAAGATAAGAGATAGAGATGGAGGATGGGATCTGTTGCTGGATGTGTATCACTCTCAACAGATCAGTGGGTGGATGATGGATAGAAGATGGGATTGGCCTTGCTGGATGTGTATCTCTCTCAAGGCAAATCGTTGGATGGATGGATGGATGGAGTGAAGAATCGCCACAAGCTGGATGGTTTAAGCTTGATAAGATTCAAAGTTGCTCTCAAGGTGTTTCTCACAACTAGAAAGACTTAAGTTTATTTGCTTAGGCAAACTGAAATTTCATTAAAAGAAAAACTAGCCTCAAAATCGGCCATACTCATGGGTTTATATATATAACCCTTATTGAACTTCTAAATGATAAAAGGCCTAAACAAAAATGTCAACTCTTAACAGATATAAAAGGCTGACAATTGCCCAAAGTCTTAACCAAAATAAAATTAAATTAAAACAGTAAACCAGCTGCGGATTGAGATGCCTTGACCAGAGCTCATAGTATGCTTGCATGATGCCTCGTTAAAACCTTATCAGTAAAACCCTGTGGGATAAAACCTGATGAAGGAAAAATAGTACATCTCATACTTCTCCCTCTGATGGTTGGCTAGATCTCTGAACCGGAATCAAATTGGTTGAATGGAATAAGGATTCAGTTTGAGTTGAGGTCGGATATGGAGATGTTGAGACCGGCTTGGTTCTGGCTGAATGATGTGAATTGGATTGGACCGGTTGACTGAACCTCTATTGGACCGGTTGGGTCTTCGATCTTCAATTGGCACATGTCTTCAATCAACAGTTGGTTCTGGTCGGTTTGTCCGTCTTGATCAAGGATTTGTTGGACAGCCTTGGAGAAACCTTCTCTTATAGCTCTTGTCCCACTCCCGAGTGGTCGGACCACGCCTAACTATGGAAACTTCTACTTGGATGGCCGCATCACTGCTCAAACTAATGATGCAACTTGATCGTCCTCTGGTGTTGAGGTGGAAGTCAAGCTTTGAAGATAACAAAATCGCAGTTAAAATTACATTGGTAATACTCATATTTCTCAAAACTTAATAATGTATTAATTATTTAAGCCGTTGGTTTACAGAAATGTTGATTACTCAGAGTTTATAAGGTACATTGTTTGTTCCACGGATATAAATTCAGATTCTTGTTACTGCTGTTAACAACCAGAGATATCCTAGAGTATATTCGACGTTTCTTCAATGTGAGAACCAAACTAAACAGTAATGTAGATATTTTGTGTGTTTCAAGAAACTGAAGGGCCATTTTTATTTGAACGGCTGAAATGAAAACCAAATAATGTATGTGTGGTTGGGGAGGATGAAAATGAAAGATTAGGATGTGATTTTGATTTCTTCTTGTTGTTTTCTGATGTTAAATTCCAACAAGATAAGATATTTAACTCATCGGTTTACATAATGTGTATTACACAACCAATATTTTGTCACATTATCCAATGTGTCAAAGCATCATTCAGACGCAATTGACAATAATGATAATTTACTTTTCTCTATACTTTTAAGTTTAATAACCAGTCAGTTGATTATCCTTACAATTTGGAATTTCCATTATTGACTAGTGAATATATGAAACCAAAATAATATTTCTTTCAAACAGTTTTTCTTTGTCAATTAGCTTTTCATGTTTGTGCCATAAATCATATAAATGTATATTTTCTTACGCGAATAAAATACTGATGAAGGTTGTAGTATATCTCTAATCACACTTGAAACCTGTCAGTGTTAGCCTTTTCTCAAAAAAAAAAAAAAATTCTGCGTAAAACCAAAATTTTGTGTAAAAGAACTGGTCACTGGTACGATACAATCAAGACTGAAAATAAAAGCAATAAGAATATATAGTATACTAATCAAAAAGATTTAAATCAAATTAATCAGATACTAATTATAAGAATGAGAAATTTGATTAGATTCAGTCTTCTTGCTTTAAAGAAAAAAACACATACATATATGTCATTACAAACGTCACCTTTCTTCTTGTTTTACTTTTCTACAAATATTGTTTTCATATCCTTTTACTTAGCTTTTACAAAATTGAGTCCAAATCATTAGTTTTTGCTATCTCAATAATTAGATAAATTCGAAATTGAATAGTATATACAAATATTAGTGTTGATTATTTTGATTTTTTGCTTTGAACTAGTTATATATGTATATATATAAATAAAATAATAAACAATAAATAAAAAAATTAAAGGCAATAAATAAAAATAATAATGGATATGATGCAAGTCATATAGAAAAAAGAATCTTAAAATGACCGCAATACCTAGGGTTTTAGGCGACAAGAAAGGTGATTGTCAGATCCGCAACTTTGACGCTAGAAGACAAATATCATCGTAACCTTACTTCCTCTGCAAGGAAGACTACTCTACACTTATTGCTAGGTATTGTAAGGCTACTTTCGTTATATAACAAAACCTTTTCTAGCGCTTTTGCTAAGCTTTCACAGATCTATCGCTGAGTTAAGTAGCGCTCTTTCACAAATAATCTCAAGCTTCTCTGGTTAGTTCTAGCCTTGTGCTAAGTTGTGGGTGATTGTCTCAACCCTAACGATGAGTCTACAATCAAACTTGATCCGCCAAGGAGGCAACTCCTCTACCGCACGGCGTCAACTGGATCTGGAAGCGGAGGAAGAAATTATTCGCATTCCAGCATGTGATATAACTGCTGCGACTGAACGTTTCAAAAGAACCTTAATTGGAAGAGTCCTAAACAAAGGAGGACGCAGAGTTGAAGCAATGATTTCCCTTCTCCCGAGAGCACGAATCTGGAACGTGGAGGGGAGGGCCCGTGGAACGAATCTGGGCAATGGCCGCTTCCGTTTTGATTTTGAAAAGGAAGAGGATTTAAATATGGTTCTGAACAAGAGGCCTTGTCACTTCAACCATTGGATCTTTGCTCTAGAGCGTTGGGAACCATCGACAAGTGAGAATTTTCCGAATACCGACCCATTTTGGATAAAGATTACTGGAGTTCCAGTTCACTTCTGGAATGATGGAACTTTTGATGAGATTGCTAAAGCTTTGGGGAAAAGAGAAGTGATCGATGCAAAGAATGCTCGGATCCAAGTCTCTATAGACGCTGATAGACCTCTCAAGATGAAGGCAAGAATTGAATTCCCGAATGGAGATATTGGCAAAGTATTCATGACATATGAAGGCCTTAACCGACACTGCTATGGGTGTAAGCGTATATCCCATGAGATTTACTCCTGTCCACATCTCTCTGAGGATGAGCGGGAGAAGAAGATAAAAGAATTTCGAGAGCTCAATGGAGCAGGAATAGAATCTCAAGCTCCCTCGTATCGTGCTATGGCGGGGTCGATGGAGAACAGCAGAGATAAAACTCTGAGCAACAAGAGACCCCGATCCCCTATTGGTGGCGCCCAACAAAGATCACCTAATCGGGCTTCATATCCTGGACAATCCAGAGAAGGAAAGCGACAGAAGGAAGCCGATAGTTACTGGACATCAAAAGCCTTCTCAAGCAAAGATGCTCTCATGAAGAAGATGGAGAAGAGAAGTGAGGATAAAGAAGAGCGCTATCCATATCACCAGAAAGAGTCTGTTTGGAACCGTCTGGAGGAGAGTTATGAGGGCAAGGATAGAAGGAAAATATCAGAATACAACGCGCGCCCGAGGCAGAGAATGACTGACCGTTATAGGGGTCGCGAACCGTATAGAGCAAGGGAACGCCAGTATTCCCGTTACTCCCAGCAGTCTCAAGCTTCGCAGCAAGCTTGGAAACCTTGTTCCCAGATAGCGGGGGGTAAGAGTTGCAGCCCTTCCAGAACTGTGACGAATCTAAGACCCCAAAGAGCCTCCACCCCGGAGAAAGCGGATTCACAATAAACCATTTCAGGAGGGTTACAAGAACGTAATGAAAGGGGTGGACATGGAAATGGAGTTCTCGTGGTGCATCAAAATGAGACAGCTGATGAAAGATTAAGGCGTCTTAAAGGTAAAGACATCATGCAAGCTGAACCGGTGTCTGTACAAAAGGTTCCCCATACGATCCTAACCAGAGACAGAGGTACGGTTGTAATACGGGAAGGGGGAAATCGTTCCCCTCCAAATGCTCCCATGTCTGTAACTTCTCCGCTTAGACTTAGGGATGAATCTGAGGAACCTTGCCTAGATCTAGATAACCTGATGAACTCAAAACATATAGACAATTTGGTCATGTCTAGGGAAGAGGAAGCGGATGTAGAAAAACTTGTGGATGAATTCGTGATGTTTTATGGATGAGACTATGATCCAAAATGATGATCTCCTGGGTGATGAGCCAGGACATGATGCAGAGGTTATAGATGCTATCTCACAGCTTTCTCCAGCAAATGCTGAGATAAAAGAAAGAGTGTAGCATCAGGGTAGCAACTAAAGCAACACAGGCCAGAACGCCCAAACGAAGGAGAAGATCATTGGCGTCTAGTGCTCTGCAAGCTAACACAACGCAAGGTAGGGTGGGGTGATACAGGATGGAAATCAGGATTGGCAAGATGGATGATGGAAGCTTGATGGATCGACCAAAGATATGATCGGGTGGGCAATATGAATGGATTTCAAGTTGTAAACCTGAAACAAATGCAAAACAAATGAGATGCTAATGCTATTATGATAAACACAAGATAAATAAAGATAGATAGGATGGAATTAGGCTGCTGGATGTGTATCACTCTCAGCCTAATCAGTTGATGATTGAAGTGGAATGAGATGGTGCAAAGCTTGCTGGATGTGTATCATCTCAAGCTTGGCAAACGAATGGGATGGAAGTGATGGTGGATTGAGGACGCCACAAAACTCTATGGAAAGGAGTCTTGATAAGTCAAGGTGCTTTGGAGCTGCTTCTCACAAACTCAAAGACTTAGAACAATAGTTTTGAGAAAACTAGAAAACTGAATAATTCTTTCATAAAATTCAAAGTAGGGTGATTTACAATGACAAACTAGCTGAGCTTATATAGGCTCGACCTTAGGACTTTCTAACAGTCTAAAATGACTTAAAGAAACAAAATAAATTGAAATAAAAGTCTTGGAAGCAAAGGCTTTGATGGCTCCATGGAATATGGCAATTAGCTTGATTTATACTTTCTTCCAAATGGGAAACTTGTGGAGACTTGTATCTTGATAGCTTCTGGACGTGGCCATGATCTTCAAGCCTTCCTGAAATACTCCTTGGTCTCAATAAAATAGAATATGGCCGTTGGTCTTGGGCAAAATCAGTAGAAACTTCTCCAAAGTATTTAGTGTAGATGCTGCCAAATATGGAAGGTTGGTGTAAATGAAGATCCGCCTGATCTCCTGGGTGATGGTGCAGCTGAGGCCTTCTTGGGTGTCTTCTGGATGGTTAAGATGATCTCCTGGCTTCCACAAATAAGTTTGGGTCGGACCAAATTGAATTGGTTGAAGGCTCTCCATAAATAATATCGGTTTGTCCGGTTTTGGGCAATTGAGCAAACCAAGTATGTCTTCTGGTTTGATTGGATTTTGGGCTTGGTTCTTCTTGATCTGGACTCTTAAAAGGCTCTCCTTAAAATAACAAATGGCTTCAGTCGAGTCCTCTTCATGGTTGGACTTGTATGGATTGAAATATGGTTGATCTGGCCCATTGGATGCTGAGAAGATGGGCTGACTTGTAAAATCCATAACTTCCTGGTCCGTGAAGCTTTCCTTGAAATTCCAAGCCTCACAGCTTCCTTTATGAGTTAGCTCTCCTTTAAAATTGGTTTCGCGCCAAAATACCTTCTGTTTGTTGAGATATGCTTCTTGGACTGAACCTCGGTCGCTGGTACCTCCTAGATGGCCGGTTTGGACAGTTTGGTTGACCTCTGGTTCAACCACTGGTTTGATGGCCGCATCATTCCTCCCCTTGTAAAGGTTTTGACCTCAAAACTGGATAACCTGTTGCACCAAGATAGAGCAAGTCAGCTTTCATTCTCTTTGAGATTCTAGGGCCTTACCTTGGTATTGTTTTGGTTTGGGAATGGGTTGTGCATCAGGTGGTTCTCCTTTAAGAAGATAGGATAGGATCACGCTTCTGCTCTGAAATGGTCACTGCATCTCTTCTGAGATGGATGATACTCCACACTTCTGGTAGCCTCATTGTTGACCATCTTTGGGGCTGATTCTCCAAGCAACAAAAGATTATCTGGTGGGATTTCTTTGAAGCTTTCTTCTTTGCAACCTGAAAATTATCAACATTCTGGACAAAGACCAAGTGAATTATATCTGATACTGAAGTTTTATAAACAGAATGTTTTATGACCGAATTTACCTTGGGTGCATCAGCATGATGAAGAATTAAATTCTTCTTTGGACAGGTTTGGATTGGTGGCTGCCTTTCTTTCATCTTTTTACCTTGGTTGGTATGATCACCTTCTTGTGATACCTCAGTTAGGTTTTTATGTTCTTCTTGACTTATTCCTGGATCAAAACATCTTGGCAAAGACAAGTGTATGATACCAAAATAAAAGGATTTATAAACTGATAAAAAAATAGAACAATTAACCTTTAAATCAGCTGTGGCAACATGAACTTCTTGTTCCTTGTTTGCCTTGTACTCACCTTGGTTTCCTGTGCCAATTTCACTCTTCCTTGTACAAGACAAGTACATTAATCTTGTCATGGAGTTAATAATAGCATTCTTATCTAGAGGGAAATTTACCTTAGGCTTTTGCACTTGAACAACACATTGTTCAATTTTCAGTTTCAGCTTGGGAGTTGGTTCATGACTGAGCTTTTGGTCTGGTTCTTCTCCATTGAATTCATGCTCCTTAGTTTCTGTGACAACACCCTTTGACAAAGACAAGTGCATCATACAAGAATTTTGAACCAATAAATCAGATTGAATAAAACTATCACTTTTCATAGATAAATCTCTCTTCTTTTCTAGTGATGTTTCTATCAATGCTTGCTTAGTGGGGCAAACTACAGCAAAGTGCCCTCTTTTATGACATCTATAACATGTCTGATCTTTTAAATCTTTAAAATTAGAAGATTTACCTTGGCTTGATGCCTCTCCCTTCTTTGGGTTTGAAATCTCATCATTCCTTGGACTTAAATCATGGACAACTTTTGAATCCAACAAGGACTTTGAGATCGTGTCTTTCTTGACCTCAGGACCTGTCATATCATCCTTGGACAAAGACAAGTGGATCATACCAGTGGGAGGTGATTTACAAACAAATTCATCAAGTATAGGACTTACCTTGGCCTTTTCTTGAAAAATCAGTTTGTCTGATTTTTCTTTGTGTCTGGCCAATGTGTCTTGGCTGACAAACTTCTTCTTCTCCATGGTCTTTGGGACCTCATTAGGTTGGTATTGATCATAGAAAACCGTGGGCATCTGGTTTGGCCGAATCTGGTCTTGATGGATCAAGCTTCTATGACCTCCTTTAGGCACATCTCTCTTTGCCTCTTTGGACCCATGGCTTGAAAACCTTCTTGGGTACCTTTCTCTAATCTCTGGTGTTGGAAGTGAGGATACATACTTCCTGATCATGGCATCTTTAAGATCTTCCCACGTTTTGATAGCCTCTCTTTGACTACTCCATCTTGCACCATTTACATTTTTCCACCATTTGTATGCACTTCCGGTGAGATGTTTGATGGCATGGCTCAGCTTTTCTTTCTTTGGCACGCCATGGTATGAAAACCAATCATCCATGGTTCTCTCCCATGATAGATAGTCATCAGGCCAGATAGCACCTGGAAAAGAATAAATCTTAACATCATTAACAGATTTAAAATCATGATAAGAATGAGTTAAGTATTCTTGAGTGTAAGAAGTTTGGTGTGGGGTGATCCATGAAGGGTCTGGTGGTTTGGGCTCAACATAGCCAGCTTCTGGTGCATCTGAAAATCTTCTTTCTCCTTGCTGTGGTCGTTGGCCTTGTGCCTTGTTTCTTTTCTTCAGCTGAGAAATCTGTTCTTGTACACCCTTCATAGCAGCCAATAGCTGTTTTTGAGAGGCCAACAAGGCTTGGGTTTGTGCTAATTCTTCCATTTCTTCCTGCAAGCAATCACAAAGATCAAGTGAAGAAAATGGAATTTCTGGTCGGACCAAAATAAAAAAAAAAATGCAAAATTAAAACTAAACCGAGAAATATGCAAGTTAATGAACCGAAATGAAATAATCTAAGATGCAATAATTTTCTTTGGTTTTCTGGATGCAATCTCAAAATGAAACTAATATAGAATGCTAATAAACACAATGAAAGAAAATATGGAAATAGAAACTAACACTGAATTTATTTTTGAATTTTCTTTGATGCAAACAAGTAAAACAATATGCAAAATGACATAAACTATGCTGAATGATTTTTATTTTCTTTTTCTGAATGAAAATGTAAAACTTATGAAACAAATATGATATGCACGAAATTAATAAAATGCTATGTCTTTTTATTTTTATTTTTTTAATGCTAGATTCAAAAAGAGACAAATATGGATGCAGATTTTTTTTTTTTGAAATGAATGCACAAAATCTAAAAATGGAAAATGGAGCTGGGGAAATGAATGCAAACACAATATGAGATTTCTTTTTCAAATTTTCGTGCATCAAATGCAAGAAACTTCTTCTCTTTTGTTTTTCTTTTCTAAGAACAATAACAATGCAGAAAAACAGTTTTTATGGATTTTCGATTTATAAATGGAAAACAAATGCAAGCAAATGAATGATGCAAGGATAGAATGATATCACCTTAGTCAGGAGCTTGAGCTCTGATACCAAATGATACAGGCTGGAAATCAGGATTGGCAAGATGGATGATGGAAGCTTGATGGATCGACCAAAGATATGATCGGGTGGGCAATATGAATGGATTTCAAGTTGTAAACCTGAAACAAATGCAAAACAAATGAGATGCTAATGCTATTATGATAAACACAAGATAAATAAAGATAGATAGGATGGAATTAGGCTGCTGGATGTGTATCACTCTCAGCCTAATCAGTTGATGATTGAAGTGGAATGAGATGGTGCAAAGCTTGCTGGATGTGTATCACTCTCAAGCTTGGCAAACGAATGGGATGGAAGTGATGGTGGATTGAGGACGCCACAAAACTCTATGGAAAGGAGTCTTGATAAGTCAAGGTGCTTTGGAGCTGCTTCTCACAAACTCAAAGACTTAGAACAATAGTTTTGAGAAAACTAGAAAAACTGAATAATTCTTTCATAAAATTCAAAGTAGGGTGATTTACAATGACAAACTAGCTGAGCTTATATAGGCTCGACCTTAGGACTTTCTAACAGTCTAAAAATGACTTAAAGAAACAAAATAAATTGAAATAAAAGTCTTGGAAGCAAAGGCTTTGATGGCTCCATGGAATATGGCAATTAGCTTGATTTATACTTTCTTCCAAATGGGAAACTTGTGGAGACTTGTATCTTGATAGCTTCTGGACGTGGCCATGATCTTCAAGCCTTCCTGAAATACTCCTTGGTCTCAATAAAATAGAATATGGCCGTTGGTCTTGGGCAAAATCAGTAGAAACTTCTCCAAAGTATTTAGTGTAGATGCTGCCAAATATGGAAGGTTGGTGTAAATGAAGATCCGCCTGATCTCCTGGGTGATGGTGCAGCTGAGGCCTTCTTGGGTGTCTTCTGGATGGTTAAGATGATCTCCTGGCTTCCACAAATAAGTTTGGGTCGGACCAAATTGAATTGGTTGAAGGCTCTCCATAAATAATATCGGTTTGTCCGGTTTTGGGCAATTGAGCAAACCAAGTATGTCTTCTGGTTTGATTGGATTTTGGGCTTGGTTCTTCTTGATCTGGACTCTTAAAAGGCTCTCCTTAAAATAACAAATGGCTTCAGTCGAGTCCTCTTCATGGTTGGACTTGTATGGATTGAAATATGGTTGATCTGGCCCATTGGATGCTGAGAAGATGGGCTGACTTGTAAAATCCATAACTTCCTGGTCCGTGAAGCTTTCCTTGAAATTCCAAGCCTCACAGCTTCCTTTATGAGTTAGCTCTCCTTTAAAATTGGTTTCGCGCCAAAATACCTTCTGTTTGTTGAGATATGCTTCTTGGACTGAACCTCGGTCGCTGGTACCTCCTAGATGGCCGGTTTGGACAGTTTGGTTGACCTCTGGTTCAACCACTGGTTTGATGGCCGCATCATGGGGGGAGCAGAAGATAAGAAGAAAAGTTCCCAAGGAGCAGACCTAAAGGGAGCACAAGCTTCCAAGAAGCTAAACTCCCTGAGATTACGCCCATCCCCGAGAAAGAAAGGCTCGGGTAATGCTAAAAAATCTAATTTACTTGCTGTCCCTCGTAGTGAGGTGTTCCCGTCTGCTAAAAGTACGGTGTCTTCTTTTGTTTCAGGTTCGGTGGGGTCCCAGAAACCACCCAGTAAGAAGATATGAATACAATTTCATGGAATTGTCAAGGGGCCGGAGTCTATTTGACCAAGCAACATCTCCGGGAGTTACATCGTTTTTTTGCACCTTCTTTTCTTTTTCTTTCTGAAACAAAAAACACTCGTTCTTTTTTGCAAGACTTTCAAGTTTCTTTTGGTTATAATAAATTGTTCACCATGGAACCGGAAGGTAGAAGCGGTGGACTAGCACTTTTTATATGGATTCTTTTTATGTGTCGATCCTCTATTTCGATAATCGTATGATTGATATTTCAGCTACCATAGAGGGACACAGAGTCTCTATGACCTTTGTTTATGGTGATCCGGTCGCTGAGTGCCGAGACTATGTGTGGGAAAGATTAACCCGAATGAGTACTACCAGATCCGGGGCATGGCTCATGAGCGGTGATTTTAATGAAATAATTGGAAACCACGAGAAAAAAGGGGGGAGGAAACAGCCTGAGAACTCCTTCCTTGCTTTTAAAGCTATTCTGGCTAACTGTGGGATGATTGAATTCCCATATAAGGGTAACCCGATGTCTTGGATGGGGTACCGAAGCTCAGGTAAAGTCCAATGCCGTCTGGACCGTTCTATAGGGAATGAAGAATGGCATCACTATTTTTCCCACACTAATATGGAGTATTTGAAGCTATGGGGTTCAGACCATCGACCTATCTTAACACGCATTCAATCAAGAGCAGTACGACTTAGCAAAAATTTTAAGTTTGATAGGGCGGTGGCTCGACAAGGATGGGTTAAAGGAAGCGGTTAAAGTGGGCTGGGGACCGGAAGGGAATGCAGGAAACCACTCGCTCCATATTAAATTATGTGATGTACGCCGGGCAATATCAAGATGGAAAAGAGAGAACCCCTCCAATACGCAGAGAAAGATTGAGAGCATTAAGGACCAGCTTGAAAAAGCCCTTGTAGACGACAATGTCCCGAGTGAAGAGGTTTTGAACCTTAAATGGAATCTCTGTACAGCTTTCCGAGAAAAAGAACTTTACTGGAGACAAAAAAGCCGAGCTTTGTGGTTAAAAGATGGAGACAGGAATACAAAGTTTTTCCATGCCATTACAAAACAAAGACGAGCACGAAACCGCATTACAAAACTGAAGAGGCCTGGCGGTGGATGGGCGGAGAGTGAAGAGAATATTGAGAAGGTAGCTACAGAGTATTTCCAAAACCTTTTCACTACCTCAGGGCCAGGAGATTTCGAGGAGGCACTCCGGTATATTACCGAGAAAGTTACCCCAGCAATGAACGAGAATTTGACTCGTAGGCCAACTGATGGGGAGATAAAGAAGGCCATCGACACTATTAACCCTGATAAAGCGCCTGGACCGGATGGTATGACGATCCTTTTCTACCAGCGTTTCTGGGAGATTACGGCAAAAGAAGTTATAGGGATGGTTAAAGAGTTTTTTTAACTCAAGTACCTCTGATCCACGACTGAACCAGACGAATATTTGTCTTATACCTAAGATGGCTAGGCCGCAAGATATGGCAGAATTCAGGCCCATTAGTCTCTGCAATGTTAGCTATAAGATTATCTCAAAAATCTTATGCTCTCGCCTCAAAAAATTACTCCCGATACTGATCTCGGAGACACAGTCTGCTTTTGTGGCGAAACGGCTCATTTCTGATAATATTCTACTGGCACAAGAAAATTTCCATGCTCTGCGTACCAATCCGATGTGTAAGGCGAAGTTTGTGGCAATCAAAACGGATATGAGCAAAGCCTATGATAGAGTAGAATGGAATTTCCTTGAAGCACTCTTATTAAAAATGGGCTTCTCAGAGACCTGGGTCTCATGGATCCGTTGGTGTGTTTCTTTGGTCTCTTATCAGATTCTGCTAAATGGTGAACCAAAGGGCAACATTCAACCAACACGTGGTCTACGTCAGGGTGATCCCCTGTCACCGTTTCTGTTTATCCTCCTGACGGAAGCACTTATATCGCAGCTGAAAGGGCAGAAGAGGAGGGCAGAATCACAGGTCTAAAAATCGCGAGGGCAAGTCCAGCAGTGTCGCACCTACTCTTTGCAGACGATAGCCTATTTTTCTGTAAAGCTGACGTCCAGCAGTGTGCTGAGCTGATGAGGATAATCAAGCTTTATGGGAGAGCATCAGGACAGCAGTTAAACCTCCAGAAATCTTCCATTTTGTGTGGCAATAAAGTTACACAGACACAAAAGAGCTCTGAAACAAGCATTGGGTATCCATAAGGAAGGTGGTATGGGAATGTATTTAGGCTCCCTGAGAAGATTTGTGGATCTAAACGACAAGTCTTTGCATTCATAAGAGAACGTCTAAATGACCGGATTAACTCATGGTCGGCTCAACTCTTATCTAAAGGAGGTAAAGAAGTTCTTCTAAAGTCGGTCGCTGAAGCTCTACCAACTTATGTAATGTCATGCTTCCTCTTACCAAAAGAGATTATAAGTAAGCTCCAAGATGCGATAGCTAAATTTTGGTGGAGTACAAAAGCAAATAGCAAAGGTCTTCACTGGATAGCCTGGGATAAAATATGTATATCCTATGATAAAGGGGCTTGGGTTTTAGAAATCTTAATGACTTCAATCTGGCTACTTGCCAAGCAACTATGGCGGCTTCGTGCTATCCTGAATCTCTTTTAGCCCGTGTCCTTAAAGAGAGATATTTCCGTCATACGAGTCCCATGGAAGTAAAATCTTCCAACTCTCCTTCCTATGGATGGAGAAGTATCCTAGCAGCACAGGAATTACTTCGGGATGGTCTGAGGAAGACGATTGGAACAGGCCAAACTACCCGTTTGGCTGGACCCATGGATCCCGACGGCTCCGGCAAGACTGGCCCTTGACGCACGCGCCTATCGAGATAAAGATCTTTTTTTAGTCATCTCATCGATGAGACCTCAAAACAATGGAGAACCGACCTCCTTGAGGCTTTGATAGATCCAATAGACATCCCTTTGATACGAAGTATACGCCCTAGTCATTTCCGGAAAGAAGACGGCTTCTGCTGGATCCATACGAAATCAGGCCGATATACAGTCAAAACTGGATATGAGCTAGCCTCACAAGTGAGAGAGGAGAAGACGATCCAATATATTTCAGAACCAAGTACTAATCCTCTTAAGGCCAAGATCTGGAAGTTAAAGACTACTCGTAAAATCAAGCACTTTTTATGGCAAGCACTTTCGGACTGCATGGCGACATGTTCCAGGCTAGCGGACAGACATTGGGGGACAGACCGTACGTGCCCAAGATGCGGAGTGGAAGAAGAAACAATCAACCATTGTTTATTCCGATGCCCTCCTGCATTACAAACTTGGGCGCTATCGGACATACCATCATCTCCGGAATCTTTTCCGAGTAATTCCTTAGTAGAGAATTTCGACTATCTACTTCTCCGGGCAAAAGCTTTGGGAACCCCGGACTCTGTATTAGCACGCTTCCCATGGATCACTTGGTTTATATGGAAAGCTAGAAACGAAAAGGCGTTCAATGGAAAGGATGTCCTACCCCCAGATGTAGTAAGCCATGCTACGCAAGAAGAAGATGCATGGAGAGTGGCACAGATACAATCATCCCACATAACACCGCCGGCGGTGATACATGAAGAAATTTTGAATGAGTCACCATTCCCACGATGCCAAGTGGATGCATCGTGGGTGGCAAATCAATTTCTTTGACGGAGGTTGTGTCTTCGACTTCGAACCAGGTGTTCATACCTATGGTTCCTTCGGGATGCGGCAAGTTCCATCCCCACTACATGCAGAGTTTAGTATCTTGCTTTGTGCAATGAGAGTTTCTTTGCAGAGAGGTTTTACTTCAATATCCTTTGAATCGGATTGTCTCCAGTTAGTCAAGCTGATCAATGAAGAAGAAGATTGGCCAAGTTTGGCTTCGGAATGGAACGAGTTTACCTTTTTTGTATCTGAGTTTAATTCCTTCTCTATATCCTATATAGTACGTTCTCGTAATGTAAGAGCTGACCTTCTTGCTAAAGGAGCTCGACTTCAAAATTCTATTATGTCCCATGTAAACCCTTTGCTTCCGACGTGGTTAGCTTCACAAGCTAACCGTTTTGTCCTGAATTAATAAAACATGGAGTTTTGCCGTCAAAAATAATAATAATAATAATAATGAACAGTTTAGGAGCCTGATGATATTGATAAAAAAGTAGGTGGCACAATTAACATGTGAGACTGATCGAGGAGCCTTCCATCAGTCTATATGCATGTGTGAAGAAGATAAACAGATTAATATTACTATGAATCACTAAAAATTACGAAATTGCGTATTCCATGCATGCGTTGCTTGTCGTATTAGTTAACAATTTTTTTTACTATAATACGAAATCACTAGATAAAAGATATTTGAGGCGTAGTCTGCGTAGTGATATAGTCTGCAACACATGATAGAGATCCAAATCATATTGGTGTATCAATATAGAATTATGCATGTACTATGGCGATGATACTGTTTATGACTTCATGTAAACTCTTAATTTGATTATTACACAAATTTGCCCATACAAAAAAAGAAAAGAAAAGAAAAAAAAGTAGTGAACATGTTCACCGATATAAGCTCTCTGCTTATCTTCTTCTCCACACAGCCATTCGCTCTGTCTTCCTTTTCCTGCAATTAAATATTGAAATGGCACCCTGCATCGACACTTCCAGAACCACCGGAAAACCCCTTCTTTCTCAACACGATGATTCTCGCTTCCACTACATAAATCTCTTCCCGCCCGGTAACTTCCCTGGTCGAATTTCACGATCATCCACCCTCCACACAAGTTCTCATCGAGTCGATGTCTGGGTTAAGATGCTCGAAGAAGCTAAATCCGACGTCGAGAAAGAACCCATTTTGTCAACCTACTATTACTCTTCCATTACATCGCATCGGTCGTTAGCTTCCGCTCTGGCGAACATTCTCTCCATAAAGCTAAGCACTTTAACCTTACCAACCAACACCCTCTTCGAACTGTTCATCAGCGTCTTACACGAAAGCCCAGAGATCATCGAATCGGTGAAACAAGACCTGTTAGCAGCCAAGGAGAGAGACCCAGCTTGCGTAAGCTACGTCCACTGCTTCCTAAGCTTCAAAGGCTTTCTCGCTTGTCAAGCTCATCGTATCGCTCACAATCTCTGGACTCGAGACAGAAAGATCCTCGCTTTACTCATCCAAAACAGAGTATCCGAAGCTTTCGCCGTCGATTTTCATCCGGGAGCTAAGATCGGGAAAGGGATTTTGTTAGACCACGCCACGGCCGTGGTGATCGGTGAGACGGCGGTTGTTGGAGACAACGTCTCGATTCTCCACGGCGTGACGCTCGGAGGAACAGGGAAGCACTGCGGCGATCGGCATCCCAAGATCGGTGACGGAGTCTTGATCGGAGCTGGGACTTGTGTATTGGGGAACATAACAATCGGTGAGGGAGCTAAAGTTGGATCGGGGTCGGTGGTGCTTAGGACGCCGCCGCATACGACGGCGGTTGGGAACCCGGCGAGATTGATCGGTGGGAAAGAGAATCCGAAAATGCTTGATAAGATACCCGGTTTGACCATGGACCAGACATCGTACTTAACCGAGTGGTCTGATTATGTCATCTAAACACACAAACATGGTAGTAATTATTGTCTTTGCGCTGTGTGTCAAGTCAATATAATTCAAAGTCAAGATTACTCTGATTTCCAAGCAAATTAACTATTAAACCAACATTTTTTGTACTGGGTTAAGGTACCAAACCACCAATTAAACAGTTAACCAAAAATTGAACCGGTTCACCAACATTTTGGTCAGAGGCTTGTCCAAAACTTCACAGGTTCTTAGAGAACCAGGTTTAATCTTAGCTGCGCTTCTCGGTCTATCCGCGTTCTCTCCATGGCAGAGACCTCCGTTACCACTCTTTGGCCATGGAAGGTAATTAAATACACCATATCGTTGATTGTTGATACGCTGCTAGTGCTATGCGTCTCCGAGCTTCTTTTCAGTGCGTGCAATATATAATAACTAACTTGGTGGATTTGTTCTGAAATGTGGATGTGTTATGTGCTGTCTCAAGGTGCGTGAGTTAGCTGAAAAGGAGCCTGAAAATGTGGGGTCTTTACAATGCTGCGCAGTGTATGTTACCAGATTCCTGACAAACCATACTCATTGGAACAACGTACTCTTTTTCTTTACTAGTTGGAATGTTGTTTTTGGAAAAAAGAATGTATCTAACCTTTAGGTCTTGTTACTGTTGTGAATTTTGCTGCAACTGCCTTGGTCACGGACGCTGCAAGTGCTATTTTTGGTAAGGCTAGTGTTAGCGCAGCCACTGGATTGATGACGGTACATGTACAGTTTTTTTTTAAAAATTATTACTCCATACTGAGATATAAGTTTTTTGATTCTTGAATGATTATATTAATCATGACTGAAATAACTCCAGAGATCTTTCTGAAAGAATATGGAATACAGATTTTAGTGGATTGTCTAAATCCCTAAATCACAGTCTACATTTACTTCTGTATATTCTCATTTACTTTCGTATATTCTTCTCTTGCTCATCACTCTCCTTCCTCTGTATATAAGCAATGTTCATAAGTTAATAATAACTAGAGTTTGACCCGTGCGTCCCGCCCGGGTTCCGAATTTTTTTTAAAAAAATTTGAACATATGTAACTACCTTTGTAGACTGAAAGTTTAAATAGTATACTTTTTAGGTTAGTCTTGGTTCATTTGTTTGAAAGTCTAATCTTCTATATATTACTATTCTGTGAACTTCAATATAATCATAATCTTCTAAATACTCGAGCGATTCAATTAAAAGTTTGAATTTTTCATTTGTTTGATCTTATTTCAGTTTAAGTGTTTTTATCGGATTTATTAAACCATATTGACAAAATTGTGAGTAAAAGAAGATTAAACTACAATAATTATTTTTCATCGGCCCTTGAAAGGGCAGGCATTGTAAAATTGCAATGATCCATGCATTATTTGTAAAAGGGCAGGCATTGTAAATTCAATTTAAATTCCCTAGATTTTGACCCGCACAACCGTACATGTATTTATTTTCATGTATATATATATGTATATATATATGTTTTATTTAATTAGTATATATTTTTAAGATCACTCATATATTTAATATTTTATATCGTTATTTCATATAAAATAATTTTATTGTTTTATGCTGTTAATTAACTAATTATTTCAAATCATTACCTATATCATATATATATATATATATATGTTGCTTCTTATTATGTATTTAATTTTTCCTATTGAATTTGATTTTGATGATTAAACCAATATTTTATGCACGAAATAACATACTTGAGAAATATTTTTATTTAAATTATTATGATCCCGACCGTTATTTTTTATGCTGTTAATTAACTAATTATTTCAAATCATTACATATATCACATATGTTGCTTCTTATTATGTATTTAATTTTTCCTATTGAATTTGATTTTGATGATTAAACCAATATTTTATGCATGAAATAACATACTTGGGAATTGTTTTGTATTTAATTTATTATGATCCCGACCAGTTATTCAAAGCGCTAGATTTCTTTGAAAAAATTGATTTGTTTTTCCAGTTTTTTTTAACAACAATGAATAAATTACTATACTATGTGTCCATGTTTTTCAGTTTATATAACAAATAATTTTATATATAGCCTTAAGATTGTCGATGCTCCAGAACTGTCTCTCAAATATTTGTTTCGCAATAAACAATATTGATTAAGAAAATCCCTAGAGTATTGGTCAAGTAAAATCTTTTTAAATATAAATAGTTAGCGATGGTTTACATATATTTCAAATATATACGGTATTATAGGAAAACAATATCTCACGGAAAATCTTTTCAATTAAAATCTAAAATATGATATATATAGTGTAGTTAATACATATCCTTGATGCCCAAGTTAGTATGTGTATTTAATGCATAATGAGTTGCCTTATTTATTAAAATTTTAAATTAAAATTAATTTAAAATAATTTAAATGGTTATCCTAACATGAACCAAACTCACAAAGATCGAATCGAATCTAAACCAAAATCTAAAAATATTTGAATGAGACTGAAATCTTTGACACCATAAAAATACATATATAAATTATATATGCCTCTACGAAGGAGAAGATTTCACCTCTGACTCTGCCATCGGAGTTTTCCATAAACACTTTCACCGGCCCCTGAATGTTCTCCTCCACCATTATGCTTCTTCCGTCCTCCGTTGTTTCTTCAACAAAGAAGCATCAATCTTCTTTAATACACCAACGAAGAACATTCATATTCTTTTTTTTTTTTGAAAAGAACATTCATATTCTTCAGTCTTCCTATATCACAAAGAAAAAAACAAAATCATAGTCAAAAAGAACACAAAAACAAATCATAGCCAAGAACATCATATTCTTCTGTTTTCTAATGGTTTGTCTTCGACCTCTTTCCAAGTGTTGTTATAATTTTGACATACATCCCAAAATATGTTTTGTAACACATATATTTCTATTAAAATCAGTTGAACTGGACATAAAAATCAAGTGAGGATGAAGTGGTGGTGGAAGATAAACAAAACGAACCAGTCAAAAAAAAAAGATAAACAAAAAAATTAAAACATAAAAGAGAAATCCATGATACAACATGATGTCTCAGAGGGTAAAATTAAGAATATATTTCATTAGAACTCACACAGTTCAAAACACATATAAGCAAAAATTTTCTTCAAAGTTAAAAAGTGAAGCAGTATGTATATAATTTTAATGTATCAAAATTTTAAAATATGACAGAGAAATCTATGGTACCGACTTGATGTTTCAGGAGTAAACTCGAGTTTCTTTCTTGCTTTGGCTGAACATTGAACTGTTTCCAGCTCTCCCAAATCCATAACCTGACCAAGAACACCTGCAATAACAATTTAAATTTTGAGTGATTAAGCTCTTGCAAATATACTATGAAATCGATTTAATAATTACCAATGAGGAACATGAAAAACCAAAACTGTTACAGATCATAAAGAGTAAACAAATCGAAAATACAACAACAAAAATAAAAACTAAACGTATGAATTAAGCACTCATACTGTCATCTAATAAGAGGTGATTTTCATAATAGAACATTTTTTCTTGGAATATGGAGGTGAGAAAACTTACGGTCACTATTGATGTATATATAGCGTTAGGCAAGTCGGTTTCAAAGTTCTTAAATGAAAAATATATTCGATAGAATATACCCAATTGATCATGAGATTTTATTGCATTATATTGTTAGAAAGATATAGTTGCTGATATCTCCTATACACACGATTGTTTTGCATTTAAAGAGGAGTAGTTTAGATATTTTTAAAAAACGAACAATCTATAGTAAGGATATATTTTTAGGAAGTTCCGAATATTAAGTGTTTTAAATAGATCATTTATAGTTGCCAAAATTATATTACTTTTTAAATGATTTTAATTTGATTGATTGAAATCGTAGAAATATAGTAGTATAATATCTTATGGAGAATCTTTTCTTTTAAAACCTAAAAGATAGTGTAGTTAATACATATTGTGTTGTCCAAGTTCATATATAATATTTGATATTTTATTTTTCATATAAATAGTACAAAAAATATTATAAGTTTTGAATACAATAAGCTTTAAATAATAAATAAAACATATTTATAGTGAGTATATTTTTTTAAAAAATTGCTGTAAATAGTTTTTCGAAAAATAAATATAGTGGGTAAAAGGAAATGATAGAAAATAGAGTTTATATATAATTTTATCATTTTATTTTTATTTTTTTGGACTGTTCATAAATTAATTGTTTGGTCGAAATTTATTAATAATGGAAAATTAAAATTAAATAGTTGCATTTAAACAGCTATATTTGTTTACCTTTAATTGTTATTAAAAATATTAAATAGTAGAGAATATAACAAAGAAAATCTGGACATAATCTGTAATCTGCAGAGAATATATTTTTAATAATCAATTATTAGTAAATTAAATGTCTACTATAATCTTGAAAAATAGTTCATAAATTTGAAACAATTATAAGCTTATCTGTGTATAATCATATTATAATTTTATTTAGCTTTCATTATAGTTATCTTTATAGTATGTGTATAATCGTATGTTAAAATTTTAACATAGCAAAATAATATATTAAGGTACAAAATAATAGCATGGATTCATTTATTTATTTAAATTTTAGTTATATATCTACATATTACCAATATTAATTATATTTTATTAAAATATTATAAATAAAGAATATAGCAAAATTAAGTGTTTGTCTAAATTAAGTGAAATAAAAATGTATTTAGTGATATTTGTACAATATTAATAATGATTAATATATGAATATCTATTTTTAGATAAGTTTGGAATTGTAATTATTTAATTTAAATTAATTTTAAATGCAGTGGTAGAATCTGTAAATAAAAAGAATTACAAAAAGAAAATACTTGATTTATTATAAATTCAATGACTAAATGTGTAAATAAAAGAAAGTAAATATACTGCTATATATGTTTCCAAACAATTCTCATTTAATATTGTTATCTATGTTTCCAAACAAAACTGAAATATACTTCTGCTTTAATAGAATAGACTAGATTTTGACTCGCAGTCCCTTCCTGTTCCAAATTTTATTTTAATTTTGAGCATATGTAATCTAATTGTAGCCAAAATTTTAAATACTTTTTAGGTTAGTCTTGGTTCATTTATTTGACAACTTAATGTTTCATTTGTTTGATCTTATTTCAGGAATCAGATAAACTATCAACGTTATAAATATAAAATAACAATTTAATTCATATTCGTCTAACCAAAACATGAAAGACAATTATAAGCTATGACAATAAGAAACACATAAATGTGATAAGAAAATAAATAAGAAGATAGAAAATATGTTTATTTTAAGATAAGTAATTTATTTTAATAACCAACCAAGATCAAAGGAAAACGGTTTGAAAACCAGAAAATATGTTTCAAAGACATAACCATAATATAAAAAACATTAAATGTTTTAAACTTGAAGAGATTAAGAAAGCAAAGACGTTAATCAAACATCTGTGGCTCATTCAACTTGTACCAATCGATGTAAGGAAGCTGAACATCAGCCGCCTTGGCCTCGCGAGCACAAGTTCAAAATCTAGCTACTTCTTTTCTCTTTGCTAAATGGGTTCTTCTTGAAAAGTTCATTCATGAGTTCCAGCTTACCTTGTATGATACAGGCTGGAAGCTGGTCGTCCAAATGGTTAATAGAGGTTCTAACTGTTCAACCAAAGATGTGATCTTTTGGCCGATATGCCTAGAATCCAACTTGTTAACCTGAAATAAATGGAAGATGGATGAGATGAAGTTTATGATATGAATAAATCAGAGTAAATAAACAAAGATAAAGGATAGATATGGTGGAATCAAGCTGCTGTTCGTGACTCTCAGCTAGATCAAATGATGGTTGAAGTGGATTGTGGATGAAGGTTTGATTGAATCTCTCAATCTGATGGGATGATGGAAACGTGATTGACTCTCTCAATCTGTGTACTGAGCTGTCGATTTTCACAAACAAACTAGACTCACAAAATCAATAGAACAACAAAGAATCTCTTTGAATCCTAAAGACCGAAATTTTATACAAAGAACACTCTTTGATAAAACTGAATAACTTTTATTAACTTGATGATTGAGGGTGATCTTTACAATGGTCGACCATGAGCTTATATAATGCTCAGAAACAAGACTCTAAACGTTCATAAAGAAAAGAAAGGAAAGAAATCAAAGACAAAGCAAGAAATTGAAAAACTAGCCGTTGGAGCCTTTTGTGGGATTTTGGCTCCAAGTAAAAAAATCTGTCTTTGCTTGAATCTGGACGGTTTTAATGGGTAAGAAAAATTTCTTGGGATCTTCTTGATGGCTTGAAGGTGCTGATTTCGTGCCTGATCTGAAGAGAAAGAGCTGTTGGACATTAATGTCGGTTTGCTCCAAATAAGGCAGTTTTGTGTAAATGAGGATCCTCCTGATCCAATGATGGCTGGTGCATGGTATGGACTCATAGAACTCTTCTTGGACGCCTATGATGTCTCCTGGAAGGCTTGGTTTAGCCTGGATGTCTTCTGGTCGGAATTGATTTGCTTGGAAATGATCAAACCAAAGATTGTCCAATCTTTCCATAAATAGCTCGGTTTGATTTAAGTGATTCTTCAATGAACCGCCTGACCTCCTGGGTTCTGTGTAGCTAAGGGCTTCTGGAATAACTCCTGGATTG